>CM053271.1:32101438-32157767 GCA_028583415.1 Protea cynaroides
ATCAACTTTTTAAGAGAAAAAATAAGTCGACACTCACATGACTATCACTTCACCACTACCACCACCACCACCACAACCACCACCACCACCACCACCACCACCACCACCACCACCACCACCACCACCACCACCACCACCACCACCGCCGCCACCTCTACCACCACCACCACCACCACCACCACCGCCGCCTCCACCACCACCACCACCACCACCACCCACCACCCACCACCAGCACCACCGCCACCATTACCACCACCGCCGCCGCCACCTCTACCACCACCACCAACACCACCACCGCCGCCTCCACCACCACCACCAACACCACCGCCCACCACCACCACCACCACCACCACCACCACCACAACCACAACCACCACCACCACCACCACCACAACCACCACCACCACAACCACCACCCCCACCACCACCACCCCCACCTTCCACCACCACCACCACCACCACCACCACCACCACCCCCACCACCACCACCAACCACCACCCACCACCCACCACCACCACCACCTCCACCACCACCACCACCGTCGCCGCCACCTCTACCTCCACCACCAACACCACCACCACCGTCGCCTCCACCACCACCATCAACACCACCGCCCACCACCCACCACCACCACCACCACCACAACCACAACCACCACCACCACCACAACCACCACCACCGCCACCACCACCACCACAATCACCACCACCACCACCACCGTCGCCGCCACCTCTACCACCACCACCAACACCACCATCGTCGTCGCCTCCACCACCACCACCAACACCACCGCCCACCACCCACCACCACCACCACCACCACCACCACCACCACCACCACCACAAACCACCACCACCGCCACCACCACCACCACCACCACCGTCGCCACCACCTTTACCACCACCATCACCGCCGCCTCCACCACCACCACCAACACCACCGCCCACCACCCCTACTACGACTGTTTTTCTAAACTTCGATTGGAGGGATAGTGTGTTATCAAATATGTTTCTAATCCAAAGATGTTCTAAAATCCATTTCAGAATTGCGTTATCAAACAAGTTTCTACTCCAAAATAATTCTAGAGTAGCTTGGAGTAGAATCCAAATTTGAACCAGAATCCAGAATCCAGAAACAGAAGTTTTATCAAACGGGCCCTTAATGGACATATTTTGGATTGGGCTTATAAAACCCGACATTGATTCAGTCCGGACCGGCCCGTGACCGGAAACCTCAATATCCAAGCGGGCAATTAGTTTTAGTATTTCATTTGAAAACTGGTGCAAAAGGGATGGTGAGAAAGATCCGCATGTTGTAACCACCCTTATTACAATTAAAAAAAAAAAAAAAACAAAGCAACCCCTTGTAGTCATGTCTTCACATTGTGCCTTTCAAGCTCCCTCTCCTCCACGTGTCTAATATTGTAGAATCCACGTATGAGTGCCAGTGCAGTAGGAAGGTGCAAAAAATAAAAGCGAAAATGTGTTGATACATTTTAAATGTTTTGATATTCTCTTTGGTCTAACTCATGAAAGTACGATATTATTGTTTGCTTTGTTTTGGGTTTTCAATAATTTTTTATTATTTAAGGACGAATTTCTATTCGTGTAAGAAACTTTTATGTAATTTATGTATCTCCTTATTATTTTTTAAATGCATATAACCTTCTCCTACAAAATGCTATCGGGAATAGTCCCACATTGCTAATGAGATTAGAATATTATTGTCTTATATATGGAGAGTCCCTTCAATTACTTGTTTGAACTTTTGAGTTGGAAACTTGACATGGTATTAGAGCTCCAGGTTTATTCTCATAATAACCCTAAAAAAAGATACACAAAAAAGAACTATGGTCACCAAAGAGAGATGGTTACCAGAAAAAAAACAGGGACTATATGCCCTACTGAAAAGGGGGACGGTCACCCAAAAACAGGGATTATGTGCCTCTGAAAAAGAGGGACCAGTTACCTTGCGAGGGACCAATCATCTGAAAAAGAGGGAACAAGTCACCTAAAAAAAAAAGAAAAAAAAAATGCCATGTATTGCCACAGATACACCACCTAGCGGTGGGATTACATGTTGGGGAATATTGCAATAAAAATTGAAACCATTTAGACCGTTTATTAATGGATTCAGTTTACTCTCCTAGCTAATGAAATAGGGTTTTCTTATTGACTCTGATCCAGTTTCAATAACTGTTGAAATCAGCAAACAGTGTTTGTGAGATTGTATAAAAATCTCAAAACCCTTCCTGTCTCAATTATCAATAATTAATGCTGCATGTTGGTTACGTTGTAGGTATGCCGGGTCTAAGTGCTTATGTTGGCTTCATTGACATTTGCGACCCTAAGAAAGGAGAGTATGTCTTCGTGTCTTCAGCATCTGGAGCAGTTGGGCAGATTGCTGGACAGTTTGCTAAGTTGATGGGTTGTTATGTAGTTGGAAGTGCTGGGTCCGACGAAAAGGTAAGACTTAACCAATACAATAATTCATTTATCCCTAAGTAGGGATATCCTCATGTGGAAAAATAGTAATTAATTTTGGAATTATTTTAGAGGCTTCAGTGATCATATTTTATCATTGCTCATATTTCTTTTTTGTTTCCTGTAATTAAGGTGGATTTATTGAAGAACAAGTTGGGGTTTGATGATGCTTTCAACTACAAAAAAGAGCATGATTTGGATGCAGCTTTGAAAAGGTTAATTGAATTTCATGACCTCACTTCTCACTTTTTTTCCCCTCTATTTTATAATCTCTCTTTTTAAATTTCCTTTTATATCTACCAGGTCTGTTATATCACAATGAAATTTTACTTGTTTATCGGTTAATTTGCAGGTACTTCATGGATGGAATTGATATTTATTTTGATAATGTAGGAGGTAAAATGCTTGATGCAGTTCTCCTTAATATGAGACAGCACGGCCGCATTGCTGCGTGTGGCATGATCTCACAATACGACCTTGAGCAATCTGAGGGAATTCACAATTTAATGAACCTTATCCTTAAGAATACTCGAATGGAGGGGTTTGCAGTAACTAATTACTTTCACCTCTATCCCCAGTTTCTGGATTTGACTCTCCCATACATCAAAGAAGGAAAAATGGTATATATAGAAGATGTTGTTGAAGGCCTCGAGAGTGGACCTTCTGCCTTAATCAAACTCTTTGCTGGCCAAACAGTTGGAAAACAGGTTATCCATGTTTCTAATGAGTGAATACTGAGTGTCCCAACTTGAATCATGTTTACAAATTTGTATACATCTTGTTGTAACCAAAGTGGTAAACTCAAAAATTGTACGGATGTATTTTAAATAAGGGTGCATCTTTTGCCTAGTGACCTATTTTGGGTTCTCAGGTGATGCTACTTTAGTTCTGTTGTTTTGGAGTCCTAGTTCGAAATCCATCTTGTTATTTGCATCTTTCCTCTTTGTGCCTTTTTCTATTTCTCTCTCGATGTATAAGAGCTTCATTGTAGCTGGTTATGCATCTTATAATAGTGTCCTGGAAAATTACACTTATTTTTAGTAATGAGGCAGTTTCTACACACACAAAACTACACGCATTACTGTGTAAATGCGAATATTGTATTGTAACAAATACTGTTTGAGGGCATGTGGATTCTTTCTATGTAGGGGTGCCAATGGGTCGGTTCGATATGGTTTTGGTTCTGTACACTCAAGCCCAATTACAACTTAATAGGTATGGTCTGGTTTTGGTTTTTTATCGGGCTCTTATTAGTCAGTTTCGGTTTAGTTTCTGTTTACTATATGACTAACTTGACTGGCTTAACGGGCTCTTATCGGTCCACCATCGATCTGTTTCAGTTTGCTATGGATTGTATATGAACAATTAGTAACAAATTGGCTTAAATGGCTCTATCGGACAATTGTCAGTGTGGTTTGGGTTCATTTTTTGGTTTCTCACATGTATATTAGGAAAATGTTGACTTCAAACTATTTGGTTTGTTTGGTTTGGGCATATCAATTGATCCGGTCTGGTTTTGGTTTTTCACATGGCTCTAAAAACAAAACCCAATTACAATCCAATGGGTCTCTTTTTCAATTTGGTTCAGACTGAATCAGGCTAGTTTGGATTCATTTTTGGTTTGGGTTCAATTTTGACACCCCTATTTGTTCGATTATAAACTGCATCTCGTGTTGGAAGACTTGAGGGAGAGAGTGGTACTAACAAACAACATTGAGATGTTTTACTATTAGGTAAGTTGTTAAAAAAAAAATTCCATACAATATTGGACAAAACTGAACTAGCCATAGATACTGTTGATTTGAGACTGAAGCTTAAGTATTTACAATGATACTTTACATGGAAAAGGGTGTTGGTATTAGAGCAATGGAAGAAAAGGGGTTCATATTGTCAAGTAGATGTTTTTTGAGTCACCCATTCTTTATATGTGAGGTGATCCATCACAGTTCCGCATCTTTTCTTGTGTTTTTTTTTTTTTTTTTTTTTTGTATAGGTCTTGTCTTGTGTTTATTTTAGATTGATTGGTACCCTTTCCATTGGAATAAGATGGAATGGGAGTGAAAGAGTTTCAGTTGGACTATTTTTCTTTCTCTTATAATTTAACACGATAGGAGACTGTATTTATAAAATTTTAATCAGTAACAGAAATTCAAAATCTAAACAGAAGTTTATAGAAATTTGAATCTTGGGAGTTTGAATTTGAAATATGTTGTTGCTTATGTTTAGGAATCACTTGAACTTGCAACCTCCAAAAAATGACTCAATGAACCTTCTGAATTTGAATCTAATGAATCAACCTTTGTAGTCCAAATAATCCTACAGTTGTGATTGAGGGACCTTGAAGAATTTTATCAAACAAGTTATAGGTGCGGACAACCAAAAAAACAATGTGTGTGTACTCGAAACACAATCCATAAAATCCTCAAAGGAAATACAAATGTTAAAAGAAGTAATCAATTCAAAAACAAATCATAAGATGCTCCCAATTCGTACCAAATCATTTCCAGAGTGGGTTGTGACGGTAATTTCTGATCACTGCTGTAGATTGGTGAGCAGATCTGCAAACCAAATCAGACTTTTTCGATTAAAATAGAAAAGGGAAAATTACACAGACCTCTCTTTGACAATTCGTTTATTACGCGACAGTACCTTATGCATTTTAGACTTATTGGGGTAAAATAGTAACATATTTAAATCTGACCGTGGATGAGGAATCTATAACAGGTCTCGAAGAATGGGACACGTGGCATACATCCAAGGTATGAAGCATGAGGGTAAGGAAGAGTCTTTTCTGATGGTGTTCGGGAGATGAAATCCTATTCGACCCCCTTCTGGGCAATCGGGCCATGATTTGATAGACTGATGGAGGTAGCTGGACATTAAATGGTCTATCATTAATGCTCATAAATACCGACAACCACCATAAATGCCAAGTATGCGGATTTGACTTGCTAGGTCACCATATCATAGACCGAATCAGCAGAAAATAAGGTTTATGCTCGATAAAAGAGAAAGGACAGCTGCTATTATCGGAAGAAATGGAAGATGTGGATGAAAGGGGGGTTGAAGAAGGTCGATTGGGATCGTAAACGGCTGACAAGACATTCAAGCGCCACCCTAGGGGGTCGTAATCACCTAGGCCTAGTGTTCTCTAGCTGACAGATGATGGAGATGGTGGTAGGAGGGGAAGAACATGTTCGGGAAGCCTCACCTGGAGCCTATAAGTAGTGAAAGAGTATCGATTGCAAAGGATTCAGAATTGCCCACAAAAAGAGAGTATTCAAATTCAGGTATCTCCACTATTCAATCCCATATACATATCTCCACCTCCCCGGAGGAAAAAAGGTTCATTGAAGCTCCCGTATCTCAGGGAACCCCACCTCTTAGGAGTTTTAGTGTTTCACGAAGAACTCCATTCTACTTGACTTTGGAATCCACTGACTTTAGCATCGGAGTGGCACCGTGGTATATCCCGCCCACTTTACTGCTATGTTTGTGTTTTAGCAACGTGACTTGATCTGGGAGACTGAATTGAATCCATCAACAATAGATTGGGGCCCACCGTGGGGCCCGCGACATACTTTGCCTTCAGAACTTTCCCTTCGTTTTTTGATGAATACCTAAGGGATCCATACTTAAAGCATCACTCTCTTTGTCTTCTTTTACATCTTCCACCTTCTTGAATTGACCCATACACCTCACCCATGGCTCCGATTGAAAGAGCAGAAAGCTCTTATAATCTTCGGGAAACCCAGGCACACCACACAGAGGCAAATATAAGCCAAGAGCGTGTGGACATTCCCATTGGTCCAAACCCACCTGACATCCAACTAGAAGATCAATCCGCAAAAGGAGTAGGCGGTCTTAACCCTGATCCCTCTTAGTAAGTTACCCGAGCCCAGTTCGACTGACTCGCCCAGCAACTGGCCACACTAATGGATTTATTCCAGCAACGACCCGCAGGGGCGTCGGACGCCTCTATACCGCCCGTTGATGTCTGAGAGGTACCTGAGAGATCTCGGCATTCTAGCCGCTTTGCTCCTCGGGATGCCTCTCCCAACCCAATGCTGGCCAACCCTATAATAGATTCATATCACAGTAGGGGTCGAAATGACTACTATGGGGAGCCTCATTTTTAGTGCATTCCCAAGTACGACCCAACCAAAGTAGTCCAAAGCAGCCATGAGTCCCCGACAGCTTCTAGAAGATCATTTATCTCGGACTGACTAGGGTCGAGATATGGAAATAGAAGGGCCCAAGGCAGAATGTACACAGAACATGACGTGGCTCGGGAAACTCAGAGGAGGGTCGACGAAGCCAGGTGCGTCAGAGAAGACGCCAAGGCCAGGGTCGATGCAGCAAGACAAGCCCGATAAGACACCCAAGTTAAGGTCGAAGGAGCCAGGCGAGCTCAGGAGGAAGCCCAAACAAGGGTCGATGCGGCCCGAGAAGAGAGGGCGACAACGATCCCGTCCGTTACAACAATCCCACCAGTCATACCGGTGGTAACCACTCCCTCAGCAGGAAGCACCCCCGCTAGTGATGAAAATACTGCCAGGCTGGAGCTCTTAGTGAAGGACCTGATGGACAGGGTTCAACACGTAGAGAGGGGGGTCGATTCTGAGGCCCTCCAGGATTATGCCAAGGACACAGCCCTGACAGATGAGGTCATGAACCATCATCTTCCTATCAAATTTTTCCTTTCCAATGTGGGGTGGTATGATGGTAAGATCGATCCTGAGAAGCACCTTGATAACTTCAAAGTTGGCATGGTCATTTATGGCCATCATGACGCCTTATGTTGTAGAGCTTTCCCGTCCACCCTGAGGGAGGCTGGAAGGACATGGTTAAATAATCTACCCCCTAAATCTGTGGGGAACTTCAGGGAGCTTAGCAGTTTGTTCCTCTCCCACTTACAGGGGAGTCGAACCCAGAAGAATAACTTATCCCATTTGATGGCAATTAAACAAGGCGAGAAGGAGCCTCTCCAATCGTTCATAACCCATTTTCTTGGAGTAGTCGGAGAGATTAAGGATTTGCAGCCAAATGTGGTGGTGTCTACTCTGTCGAAGGCTTATATGGACCCCCAATTGGTGTTCTGCCTTAACAAGAAGCGTCCCAGAACACATGCTGAAATTTTCACTATGTGTGATCGATATGAGTCTAGAGCAGAAGTTGTGGCTGAGCTACCCGGGCGACTGAACCCTTCCCTCGCAGCTGGGGAAAAGAAAAAAAAACAAAAATTTGGAGAATGCTCCTAAAGAAGGAGAGACAAGCAAGAAATCAAAGGTGGGTAAGGAGTTGTACCCGTCTCGCCCAGCACCCGAATACACCCCACTCAACCGTACCACGGTCATGATTCTAAATATCAAGCGAGGCGACACTCTACTGGTCCCTCCCCCCAAGATGATATCCAAGCCAGAGGAACGCAACCGTCAACTGTATTGTGCACATCACCAGGATCATGGTCATGACACCAACTCATGCAGTCATCTAAAAGGCCTAGTCGAAGATCTAATCAGCATGGACGGTGGACCGAGTTCGTAGGACCCTGGCCAATGCCACTCCTCCCCCTGCACCAGCGATGGTACTCCCACCACCTCTCCCAATTATAGCACCTGCAAGAGATGAGAGGATCAAGAATCGGCCTCTACTACCACCAAGGTCACCTTAGCGGGGGGTATGGGCCAAGTTAATCTACACCCGTGGGGGCATCAGGAAATAATGAGAGAGCAAACCACCAGAGGGGTGCAAACAGTTTGAGAAGAGAGTCCCCCTAGGAAACTATTGGACAAGGCGGGATCAGAGCAAGACCTTGGCCTAACTTATGATGAGTACGTGACCCTGAGCAACATGGAGTGTATGACAGTGACAGTTTGGCCAGAGAAGTACTTTCGATTGTGGTCGAGGCTGAGGAAGAGGAGTCAATTAAAGGAAAGAAAGTCAGAGAAGGAAAGAAAGACGTAGGGGGATCTTCCTCCAAGAAAGTCAAGTATGAGTGGTACATCTACTTCGGCGATGATGACCTTATTGATGTGGTTACCCCTCATGACGATCTTCTTATTATCAAAATGGCTATTGGAGAAGAATGAGAAGTAAGTCGCATACGATACTGGAAGTGCTTGTGAGATCCTCTACTACGACATGTTTCGGAGGCTGAGATACAAGGATGAGAAATTGAGGCCCATTAAATATTTTCTTCTGGGGTTTAATGGAGAAGGAGTGCGGGTGAAGGGGGCCATCCAGATAGATAATCGCCTAGGGGCCTACCCAGCAATAGTATACGTCAACCTGAAATATATGGTGCTAGATACCCGGTCCAGCCACAATGGAATCCTCGACAGATCTAGCCTCAATAAGTTGTGGGCTTGTCTATCGACTTACTATATGCTTATGAAGTTCCCAACTAAGTGGGGGGTTGGATATTGCAAGGCTGACCAGTCAGTGTCCAAGAGGTGTCATGCGGCTACCCTGGCCACACTCGATTAAGATCAGCCCGTTCAGGTCATAGAACTAGACGAATATCGCGATGACTTCCCAGTAGAGTGGAATACTCCAGTTGAAGATCTCATTCCCGTGCCATTCACCGACAACCACACAGAAAAGACCTTCCTCATTGGCTCAACCCTTCCTGAGGAGCAAAGACAAGAACTCATTAAGTTTCTGAAGGCGAACGCTGATGTGTTCGCCTGGACTCCAGAAGATATGCCTGGGATCCCACGATGGATCATAGAGCACCACCTGAGGATCGATCCCCATCATCGCCCTATCCAACAGAAGAAAAGATCCGTATCGGTAGAAAAGCAAGTGATCATTGATCAAGAGGTCGAGAAGTTATTAAAAGCTAGATTTATCCAGAAAGTGTACTATCCAGACTGGTTGGCCAACGTTGTACTGGTGCCTAAGTCTGACGATCGATGGTGTGTTTGTACTGACTTTACAGATTTAAATAAAGCATGTCCCAAAGATTCTTACCCCCTGCCTCGAATAGATCAGCTCATAAACGCCACTGTCGGACACGAGCTGTTATCTTTTCTAGATGCGTATTCTGAGTATAATCAAATAAAGATGACCAAAAAAGATGAGAATAATACTACCTTCATCACTAGCAAAGGTACCTATTGCTATACTATGATGCCTTTCGGGCACACCAGAATGTAGGAGCCACTTATCAGAGGCCCGTCAACAAAATATTTAAAAAACAGATTGGCCAGAACATAGAGGTGTACGTAGATGACTTCTTGGTCAAGACAGCAAAGGCGCCCGATCATCTGAAAAATCTCAAGGAAGTCTTTGAGGTGGTATGAAGGAATTCTATGCACCTTAATCCCTCAAAATGTGCCTTTGGTGTGCAGTCTGGTAAATTTCTTGGGTTTATGGTGTCACAAGAGGAATCGAGGCCAATCCAGCCAAGATCAAAGCAATTCAAAGTATTAAGTCTCCGACAACTCCGAAGCAAGTACAAGTGCTCACAGGACGGATCGTAGCGTTGGGAAGATTCATGTCCAGGTCAACTGATCGATGCCTCCCATTTTTTAAGACTCTTAAGGGATCCAAAACCTTTGAATGGACAGCAAAATGTGAGGAAGCGTTCCAGAGCCTTAAGAGGTACTTATCTCCATTGTTGGTGAAGCTAGAGACAGGAGACAATCTGCTACTCTACCTGGCGGTGTCTCCTTGTGCGGTCAGCAGGGTATTGATCAAGGAGATAGAGAAGGTGCATCATCCCATCTATTACATCAGCAAGGTGTTACTCGATGCAGAAACCAGGTATCAATCTATAGAAAAATTGACCCTAGTTGTAGTCATTTCTGCCAGAAAACTACGGCCATATTTTCAGTCTCACTCCATCACCATGTTGACGGATCGACCCTTGAGTAAGTTCCTCTAGAGCAGATGCATCGGGTCGAATGATCAATTGGGTGGTCTAGTTGGGAGAATTTGACCTCAAGTTTCAACCCCGGACTACTATCAAAGCACAAGCCTTGGTAGATTTCCTGATAGAGAGCACCCTACCGAATGGAGAAGAAGAGGGGTTGAATGTTGAAAGAGCACTTGAAGAAGCTAAAGTCAAGATTTTTCTCGATCCCGAAGAACCTTCCTGGGTCATGTATATAGACAAAGCTTCCAACAATGAAGATGCTGGAGTAGGAATTGTCCTCATCAGTCTCGAGGGGTTCAAAGTATTGACATCAGTACGTTTTGACTTCTCAACAACCAACAATGTGGCAGAGTATGATGCCTTGGTTGCTGGGCTTAAGCTGGCTTGAAAACTGGCAGTAAAGCACCGGTTGGTTCATGGAGATTCTCAGGTGGTGATGCGGCAAGTCACAGGGGTCTATTAAGCCCGATAGGAACATCTTGTCAAATATTTGGCCCTGGTGAAACAACTAATCGAATCCCTGGAGAAGTTTGAGATGGTCAATATACCCCATGATCAGAATACAGAAACAGATGCCCTCTCCCACCTGGGGTCGAGTGATCTAAGGAATTTCGACGTACTAGTATATGTGGAATATTTGTCTTAATAAAGCACTGACCTAATAGCAGAAGTAATGCTTGTGGACATCAAGCCCTGTTAGATGGATCCTCTACCTATTTAAGGGAAAATATACTGCCAGAAGACAAGAAGGAAGCCCGACGCATTCAGGCCTAGGCGGGGTCGTACGTCATTCATGACGAGGTACTCCACAAGAAGTCCCACACTCTACCTTTACTCCGATGCGTCCCCCCTTCGAAGGTCGAATATCTCATGGCAGAGGTACATGAGGGGATCTATGGAGCCCACTAATGCGGACGCACCATGTGTTTCAAGATCATCCAAATGGGTTACCATTGGCCCCATATGATGAAGGATTGCGAGAGATATACCAAAACCTATGAACCGTGCCAGAAGCATGCTACCATATCCCACCGCCCGTGTGTCCAACTACAGCCTATCCCATCATCTATCTCCTTCGTTGTTTGGAACATGGATATTCTGGGACCCTTCCCGCAAGCAAAAGGACAGCTCTAGTATATTCTAGTGGCAATTGATTACTTCACCAAATGGATTGAAGTAAAGGCAATGACAATGGGTACCGTACATAAAGCGGTGGAGTTCTTCAGACTTGATGTACTCTATAGGTATGGGATCCCGCAAGTATTGATTACAGACAATGGTCCACAGTTCTCGAGTCGAGTTTTCCAGAAATTATATCGTGACCATCGTATTGGTCATAGATTCGCGTCAATAGCACACCCAGAGACTAATGGGTAGATATAAATCACTAACCGCACCGTGCTACATGGCTTAGCACGACAAGTGGAAGAGGAAGTGGAAATTATGGGCTCAGGAGTTGCCCAGTGTAGTATGGTTGTACCGAACCACAGAAAGAACTGCCATAGGAGCCACTCCTTTCAAGCTTGCTTTTGGGTCAGAAGCTGTTATCCTAGTCGAAGTGGTGGAAAAAAACTATCGAGTGATGAATTTTAATGAGGATACCAACAAAAATATTCTGCTTATGGACCTGGACCTTCTGGAAGATGTTCATGAGACTGTTCGACTACACATAGCAGCATACCAGCAAAAAATAGCTAAGTACTACAACTCTAGAGTCAAGGAGAATTTGTTTCAAGTGGGTGACTTGGTTCTGCGTTCAACGGCTGTAACTGCACCCACTAAGCAAGGCAAACTAACTCCAACTTGGGAGGGGCCGTACTGGGTTGCAAAAGCTACTAGACTTGGGTCGTATCACTTGGAGACAATGGGTGGGTCGGTCATACCACACACTTGGCATCCTAAGAACCTTCGAAGATACTATGTGTAAGGCGTATCTTCTAGTTAATGAAAAATTCTTTTACACCTAGAGTCATTTCTATTTGAGTGAGTAGATAGTCTTAGTCGAAGATTAAGCCCTTCAACTCGAGAAGGTAATCTTTGACTTTGGCTTAAAAAGCAAAGGCCTATGGGTCTCGAAAAGCAAAGGCCTACGGGTCTCGAAAAGAAAAGTCCCAAAGTTCTCGAAAAGAAAAGGCCTACGAGTCTAAAAAAAAGGCCCATGGGTCTCGAAAAGAAAAGGTTCATGGGTCTCGAAAAGAAAAGGCATACGGGTCTCGAAAAGAAAAGGCCCACAGGTCTTGAAATGAAAAGGCCCACGGGTCTTGAAAAGAAAAGGCCTACGGGTCTCGAAAAGAAAAGGCCCACGGGTCTCGAAAAGAAAAGGCCTACGGGTCTCGAAAAGCAAAGGCCTACGGGTCTCGAAAAGAAAAGGCCTACGGGTCTCGAAAAGAAAAGGCCCACAGGTCTCGAAAAGAAAAGGTCCACAAGTCTCAAAAAGAAAAGGCCCACGGGTCTCGAAAAGCTAAGGCCTACGGGGCTTGCAGGGAAGAAACCTATGGGCTCAAAGGACAAGGCCTAAGGATTTTGGAAATCAATAAGTAGATGGCCTCAGTCGGAAACTAAGCTCGTTGACTTAAGGGGTAGTGACTTTGGTTCGAACATCAAAAGCCCTTCAATTCTAGCTCATAGTTGTAGTTAGAGCACAACACTATCAGACAGGGGGATAGTAGTGTGATTACTAAGTATCGGACAAGTAAAGTATAATTGGGCAAGTAAAGTGTAAAGGAAAAACTAAGTACATTGATAGGAGCAGTTACAAAAAAAAAAAGTACCCTTAAAAAAGAAAAAGTGCCTAAGGGGCTTACAAAAGAAAAGAAAAGAAAAAGAAAAAGTTTTGTGGTCAGTCTTGTCCCTTGGGAGGGATGTCTAAGGGAGATTTTGTAGGAAAGGCGTCTGTCGAAGGTGTCTCTGAGGATGTTGTACCAGGGGTTTCTTCTAAAGGGACAGTAGAGGGATCTTTGGAAGTTATTCTTGGGGTTTCTCACGGAGGAACAACAAATAGAGGAGCAATTTCTTGAGAAGGTACTACCATCGCCAATTCAGTACTGGAGACCGCTGGAGGATAAAGAGTCGAAGGTTGACCAAGTTTATCTCGAATCACCTTGTTCATAAAGGGGCTGCAGGAAAAGTCGAAGGAAGGGAGATGAGCAGACAACTACTAGTGGACTATGAGGAGGGCTTCCATGATTACTTGAGCCCTCTCTTTCCTGAAAAGACCCTCCATATGGTCAGATTCCATCAAGATTCTCAGGATCTTCTCCTTATCCTGGGCCAAAGCTGTTTGGGCCTGAATCAAATCTTGGGTTAGACGAGCTGTTGTCACTTGAGCCTGGGCCAATTCTTCGGCCAGATGAGCCATGGAAGATTGCAAGTCAACACCCTGGTTCTTCATGGTGGCTATCTCCTCCTTTAGGGTGTTCTCTCTGGTCAAGGTGTGGGTCAACTCAGCCTATAACCTATTGTTTTCCGTCGATAGGTTTGCCTTCTCCCCTATCATACGTCACTGGCCTCCTGGAGATCTTTAACTTCTTGCTCCAGTTGATTGTTGAGAGCGATTATTGCCCCAAGCTTGTTCGACATAGCTTTGTTGGATAGTCGCATCTCTGCCAATTCTTTTTGAGTAACCTCAAAGACTTTGGCACGAGTGGTGAAATGCTCATCAAGCCTCCTGTACTTGATATTTTCATCAGTAAGCCACCTCTGATTCAGATCTAAGGACGCTTCGACAGATCGCCGTCTTATCTCGGCATCATTAGCTCGATCCTCTACCTCCTTAGCAAGGGCCTCTGCATCATCCCTCTCCTATTCAACAACCTCCAGTTCAGAGGACATGTTATCTCTCTTTTCGATCTAGTTTTGCTCAACCTCGGTCCGAGCCAAAATGGTAGCATTTCAGTCGTGAATGGCATGGTCGTGCTCTGCCAAGGTGGTCGAAAGAAGCTCCTTACTCTGTTGCGCCAAGGCATGCACCTCTTTAAGCTTGCGTATGGATCCCACTAAGGTCTTACGATAATAGTTCGTTCCACACATCAACTACAAAACATACCAAAGAGGATACCAGATAAGTAGGAGTTTACAATAAAAATAAAAATAAAAAGGGTTAAGATAAGAGAAAATATAGCAAGAACAAAAGAATGACTCACCTAGTACAAGGCCACACATTGGCTCTGGTCAACGGTCTCAAGCTTGGCTTGCCTAAAGGTGTCTGCATTCGAGGATAGACAAGCGTGGTGGACTATTTCTTCCATCGGGGAGTAAATAATGTCGGCTCCATTATGGAGCTAGAACTGGCAAGTGTGGGTTGAACTTTGGGTCAAGGCTGCTGTGGAGCTAGAACTGGCATGAGTAGGGTCGAGCTTGGGGTCGAAGTAGGGTCAAGAGTAAAGACAGGAGTCATCAAGGCTGGACCCTTTCCATTGGAAGCGGCATCTACAAGCAAGTCGGAGGGGGAAGACTGTACTAGTATGGACAGAGTGGATATCTGTGGAAAGGTGGAGGGGGCTACTAGAGGCAAGCCCCCTAAAATTGGTCAGAAGGTGGTCACTACCGTCGAATCCGTAGGGATCGATGGTGACGCTATAGTTGCTGAGCTGGATTGCTGTGCTGGGATTGATGAACTAGAATGTCGTGATGTTGCTGGTGCTGATGTGCTCACTCTAGTGAGTGTTGTGCCAAGGAGAGAAGAAGAACCTAGAGGGGCCATACTGGCCATAGAACTCATATCTACAGCCCTGGGAGAGGCAAGGAGAACCTTCGAGATGTTGGTAGTAGTAGAAATAAGAGAAGCGCTGCTCGGGAGACTGGCAGGAGCAAAGTGGACTGCCGCGTCTGGCTGTGGAATGGACTGTAGTGGCCGAGGTCCTATTGGGATCCTCTGAAGGATATCTTGGGGAGTGTCTTCGGGGTAGATTATCCTGGGGGCCTCAGGAGTAATCTTCCTCCTCTTCGATCGGTGCAAAGTCTCTGAGACCTTGGCCTGGTCATCATCTTCTGTAGAAAATGAGAAATGCGAAACACTCAGAAATGTATTCTGGAAATCAAAATAGAAGAATGGAACTAAAAAGATAGTAAGATAGTGCAGAACATACCATCCTCAGTGATGTCGATGATCGGAGGGGCAACAGGCTTCTTTGGGGGGGGGCTATAGGGTCGAACGCTTGGGAAGAGGATGGCTCACCCACTGCCTTGGGTTCAATAAAAGGATCGACCTTGGCTGCAGGGTCAAAAGATGCAACCACGTCCTCTGAAGGTGGTGGAGGGATCTCTGCAGGAAGGGCAAGAGCTGTATCATCGGCCCTCTCAAGAGCTTTCAACTTTTGGGCTACGATAGCGATTATCTCCTCCCTTTCTCTCTTCTGACGGCTGAACAGGTCCACCCCATCAGATCCTCCCACATGTTATCATCAAGACCCTCTACTGCACAAAGAACAAACCATCCGATATTATTGGTCGAATGAAAACACAAAGTGAAGAATGCTGAATGACAAGTCAATATTATCAAGGGTCAAAAGGGAACTTACTCAACCCGTACAAGAACAGAAACTTATTGTTGCTCAGGTCCTTGTACTGGACTGCTCTCCCTTTTTCTTTTACTCTCTGAAGGGTCTTTATCTCAAGCGATGTTAAGATAGGGGCGACCCCTACCACTGAGGGGTCGATGAACTGCCATCGGTAATCGATGGGAAAGGCAGACATGCCCATTAGAATATGCCCTCACTTTACTATGGCCCCAAAGAATTTCTCTTTCCAATGGGGGGACCGAGGAAGGAGTGGACTCGATCATTGGGGGAACCTCCTCTAAATACTGGCGAAAGAAATAATATGTACCACTCAGCTCGGTCTTGTGGGTCAGAGGGTTAGTCCAAGTGATAACTCCAATGTCGAATAAATATTGGAAGAACCTCACGGTGGGAGGCTCTTAACAACGGAGAAAGAAGATGATAAAGGAATGGATGTGAGCCCAGGAGTTGGGCGGAAGCTAAGTAAGGGCCAAACCATAATAGCCTAAGATCTCGAATACGAGGGGATGGAAAGGGAAACGAAAATCGGACAAGAACATGTTATAATTTACCACCATCCTATGAGAATAGGGGTGGCTGGCTAGATCTCCTTGGTCCAGAGTTATCAACTCAACAGAGTCCGGGATAAGAAAAGAAACCCTAAGATCCTGAATTTTGGCCTTAGTCATTATGGGTTTCATGGAAAAAGCCACGTAGTGGGGACCAGCCGCACCGGAAGCATCAAGGGGAGGACTCTCAGGGTTATCGCTTGAGCTACCTTCACCCTGGGTAAATCGCCTAAGATGTGATCGACGCAGAGTGGGCTCAGAAGCTTGACTAACAACGGCTTTCTCGCGAGCCATGACTGATTAGGTTTAAAATGACAAAAATGTAAAAGAAGAAAGCTCAGGACTTACTCTGAAAGCAAGAAGGTCATCGAAAATTCTTCGCTAAGGAGAATAAGCGTCCTGCACGAGAATGAATACCCCGAACGGAAAGTCTAAGGCAAAGCAAACGCAAAGAAAGCACTGTAGATGATAAAATTTGAGGAAGAAGATGAGTGAAGTAGGCGAGATTTTTATAAGTTTGGATAGATGGGTCCCATCTGACAGTCATGATGGTTTTGAGCAGTGTGACTATCAATCAGGCTGCGGATATGACGCTTGGGCAGGGAAACAACGTGTGGACGGTCTCGATGGATGAAAAATGGCAGGATTAGCGCCAATAGTTCGAAGCGATGGCTTGATCAAGTCAAAAATGTTACCAAGAACCTTCAATCAGGGACAACTCAGGCCGTTATGAAATGTTACACAGAAAATGTGGGCATTCAAGTCTTGAATAAGTAGGAGTGAAGGTGGCTCTTGATTGCCATAACGTCAGGGAATCTATGGAGATATCTCCACATGCGAAAGAAGAAGTATTTTCCCCCGTAATGTGTCTCCTCTAGTCAGAACGACGTTGAGGAGGCAAAGGGGTTCTATTGGGGAAAAATAGTAACAGATTTAAATCAGACAGTGGATGAGGAATCTGTAACAACTCTTGAAGAATGGGACACGTGGCATACATCCAAGGTAGGAAGCATGAGGGTAAGGAAGAGTCTTTTTCGACGGTGTTCGGGAAATGAAGTCGTGTTTGACCCCCTTCTGGGCAATCAGGCCATGATTTTATAAACTGATGGAGGTAGCTGGACATTAAATGGTCTGTCATTAATGCTCATAAACATCGACAACCACCATAAATGCCAAGTAGGCGGATTTGACGTGCCAGGTCACCATATCGTAGACCGAATCAATAGAAAATAAGGTTTATGCTCGATAAAAGAGAAAGGACAGCTGCTATTGTTAGAAGAAATGGAGGATGTGGACGAAAGGGAGGTTGAAGAAGGTCGATTGGGGTCGTAAACGATTGACAAGACATCCAAGCGCCACCCTAGGGGGTCGTAATCACCCATGCCTAATGTTCTCTAGCTGACAGATGATGGAGATGGTGGTAGGTGGGGAAGAGCTTGTTTGGGAAGCCCCACCTAGACCCTATAAGTAGTGAAAGAGTATCGATTGCAAATGATTCAGAATTGCCCACAAAAAGAGAGTATTCAAGTTCAAGTATCCCCATTATTCAATCCCATATACATATTTCCACCTCCCCGGAGGGAAAAAGTTCATTGAAGCTCCCGTATCTCAGGGAATCCCACCTCTAAGGAGTTTTAATGTTTCACGAAGAACTCTATTCTGGTTGACTTTGGAATCCACTGACTTTAGCATCGGAGTGGCACCAGGGTATATCCCGCCCACTTTACTGCTATATTTGTGTTTCAGCAACATGGCTTGATCTGGGAGACCGAACTGAATCCATCGACAACAAGACTCACACTCAAATCCATTCAAATAATGGTGTTAACAAACTTGGTAGTCTGAAAAAAATACCTTTCCACTATTAGTGCATTACTTTTCTCTAGAGGTTTTAATTGAAGGAAAGCTGAAATAGATGCTTCTCTCATTTCTCTAGATCCTGTGGACATTTTGACATAGAGCTGAGTCATCTAGAGTTTTCAAGTGACCAAGTAAGATCGTTGGATGCTCTTCTGCAAGACTATGCTTTCAGGGCTTTCATTCAGCCATGAATCGGAATCCCTTATGAAGATAGATATCTTCTTTTGAATTCTATTTTGCTGTTTTCGTATCAAAGTATCTGCAGATGCCCGGTGGATTTTCTTTGATGTTTTGTAATCCCAATGTTGCAGGTTCGTTTAATTTTGTGTTTACTTTTGCTTTTGGATGCATAAATTTGTGGTTGAGAATTGAAAGACAGTTAAATCTTTAGTTGATTTAGATATTTGAGATTTGGTGATTCTTAACTTGCAGGTTAAATTCTCTTTATTTTTTTTTTCATTTTGTGATTTTCAGATGGATTGTTGGTTTGCTTTGGGTTGTTGCATTTAAAAGAGGACAGTTGTCTCCAAATAATCTATAGCTGCACTTACTGGGAGGATTTGGAACTCTGGAACACATGCTCAAAACCTTAAGAACTTGAGATAGATCCTCATTTTTATTGCAATATATTCGTTTGGTTGCTTCAATAAAATATTCCAGTACAAGAAGATGAGCTACCAAAAATGCAAAATATCTGCAAAGAACTTCACGTCTTCTACATTTTTAGCCAATTCAACCAAGGGATTCGAATAGACACATAAACCTTAACCAATCCATGTTGCATCGTGTCGCACAAGAACCACCCAACATTAACATAAAGCTATCGTTTTATATATGAGAGACCCGAACCTCCTTAGCATCTTATCATCCAAAATTTCAGAAACAGACCAACAGCTACCGAAAATGAAGTGATTGTTTTATATATCCTAAAAAGAAAATCTCTGAGAATATAGAATCAGAAGAGATAAATTTCTGAAGAACCCCTTGAATGGGGACTGGGAGAGTAATACTAAAAATAATAAAAACCTCAAAAAAAATTTTGAAATGAGAGACCTAGAAAAAAAAAATGAGAGATTTACGGCTAAGCAAACACTGATAAACCCTACACAGTATGCACCAGAAGAAGATGCAAATGATGGAGAGGGCGTCAGAGGGTTGAGGGAGCACTACAAATGGCCTCCTTCGATAGTTGCCGAATAAGGATAAAAAGATAACTTCAATATGAGTAAGGGTATTTTCATCTTTTAACAAAGTCCATGGTAATGCAATCTTACTTTCATTTAGCAACTGGTAATGGTTGTAGTAACCCTGATGGTTTTTGGTGAAATGCCTTGACCTGTTGGCACATTAAGCACTTCTACACAAAGCCGAAAATATCGGTCTTCATTCCTCTCTACCAAACCGTCTTCTTTAAGTCATGGTACATTTTTGTACTACCCAGATGTGCCTAGTAATGAGCACTATGCTCTTCTTTCAGAATCATCTCCTTAATAATATCAGCTGTTGCGGGGATGCATAATCTGTCCCAGAACCTGAGTGCACCATCTTCGGAAAGGGCAAAATTAGGGTCTGGTTTTCCCTTCTTTAAATCTTCTCTTATGGTCCTTAAATATGGGTCCTTGGGTAATTCTTCTATCACTTCAATAACTAAAGTAGCCTTAACCTGTAAAGTCGTAAACAGACAAGTGATCTCAAAAATCACCTTGTTCCTGTCTTTGCTCTATTTATAAGGCAGAAATCAGGGACGGTTGAACTACAACATAACTAAATCTTTCTTCAGACCTTGACAGATTTCTTCTACTTAATGCATCAGCTACCACATTTTCTTTACCTGGGTGTAAGGGTGTCAACGGGCCAGTCTGGGCCGATTTCGGTCCGGGTTGAATCGGTGTCGGGTTTTATAAGCCCAGCCCAAAACATGTCCATTAAGAGTTCGGGCTGGGGTGGGCTGCACTGGACACAATAACTAACGGGCTGGTCCGGTGTCGGTTTGATATCAGACTGAGTTTATTGAGGTGATTTAGGGTTGGTTCGGTCCGGATCGGGCTTATCGGGCCCCTTTTATATGTAAACTATATAGCCTATTTTATTATTTCATTCTATAAAATTAGCATTATTCCTTCCATATGTATGTAATTTAATAAACTATAACAATTAACATAATCTTTTCAACTATAGATTCACATAACCTTCTAGTTCATGAAGTGAACTCTAATAGTGTAACACAATCTATTAAAATTTAAAACCATTAAAATTAAGAAATTGGGCCCGAACGGACCTTACCGGTATTCGGGTTGGGTTTTATTGGTTTGGGCTAATTCGGGCTTCTTAACGGACCGGTCCAGTTTGATTTTGGTTTGGGCTGAAACGGTGTCGGGCTTTACAAGCTCAGACCAAAACCTGTCCATTAAGGCTCGGTCCGGGCTGGGTTCAGGTTATATCGGGCTGGCTCGGTCCGTGCTACCGGGCCGGGCCCAGTTTTGACAGCCTCACCTGGGTGGTATAAAATCTCATAATTATAGCTTTTCAATAATTCTATCTACCCATGCTGTCTCATATTCAAGTCTTTTTGAGTGAACAGATAAGTAGGGCTTATATGATCTGACTTAATTTAGAATTTCTCTCCATACAAATAATGTCTCTAATACTTGAGTGCAAAAATTACCGCTACTAGCTCTAAGTCATGAGTGGGGTAATTTTCTTCATACTTTTTCAGTTGTCTTGAAGCATAAGCTTTCACTTAATCATTCTGCATGAGCACGCATCTCAAACCTAGCCTCAAGGCATTGGTATAAATAATGAAAGTCTGATCAGGTTTTGGAATTGTCCAAATGGAAGCTGGCACCAACCTCACTTTCAAGGTCTGGAAACTCCTCTCATACCGATTTGACCATATAAAATTTTCACCTTTCGTCGCCAGCTTGGTTAGGGGAACGGCTATTTTAGAGTAATCCTCCACAAATCTGTGGTAGTATCCTGCCAATCCCAAGAAACTTATGATTTCCATGACTGTTGTAGGTGCCTTCCATTCTACAATTCTATTAATCTTATTGGGATCTACTTTGATTCCCTTTACTAACACTACAGCCTAGGAATGCCACTTCGGTCAACCAGAAATCACACTTTTTAAACTTGGCAAAAAGTGTTTCCTCACTTAACCTTTGCAAAGTTCATCTCAAATGCGTCCTATGATCTACCTGACTTTTAAAATATATCAAGATGTCATCAATGAACTCTATGACCGAAGTGTCCAGCATATCATGGAATATTCAATTCATAAGTTCCATAAATGAGGCTAAAGCATTGGTTAACCCAAAAGACATGACCAAGAATTCATAATGTCCATATCTAGTTTGGAAAGTCGTCCTTAGGTATGTCACCTTCTTTAATTTTCAACTGATGATATCATGACAGAAGATCAATCTTGAAAAACACAGAAGTACCTTAAAGTTAATCGAACAAGTTGTTTATTCGAGTAGGGGCACCGATTCTTAATGGTGAGCTTGTCTAGCTCACGGTAGTTTATATATAACGTACGCTACCATTCTTCTTTTTTACAAATAACATTGGAGCTCCCCGTGGAGAAATACTTGGTCGTATGAAACCTTTATCCAGCAATTCTTGCAGTTGCACCTTCAATTCCTTCAATTCGGTTGGGTCATCCGGTAAGGAGTGTTAAATACTTGTGTTGATCCTGACAATAGATCTATCACGAACTCGATCGCCCGGTCAGGTGGTAAACCTAGAAAATCCTCGGGGAAAACATCTAGAAATTCACGTACTACCTCCAAATCTTTCAACTGAGATCGCTTAGCCGAAATATCTAGAACAGAAACCAGAAATCCCACACCTGCCTTCTGCAAGCATCTGACTACTTTCAAGGCCAATAGGATCAGTTTTCTCTTCTTTGGGGTTTTGTCCCTGATGAACTCGAACATTTGATCATTGTCTTCAATAAAAGATAGTCTCTTTTTTTTTCTTGCACAATGAACACTAGTTGACAACTAGTCCATTCCCAATATCACATCGAAATCTGGCATCTCGAGTTGAATTAGATTTGCTTCCAAATTCCTTCCTTTAATATCAACCAGACACAATCCCTGGTATTCATTTAACACCACTTCCATTCTTAAGGGTGATAGTACTACCAATAGTACTAAGGGTTTTGAGACACAATCGATCCTTTTCCAGAAATATAGGGATACGACAGAATGGGTAGCACCAAAGTCAAAGAGTACTCTGGCTTAGACTCCAGCTACATTAATAGTACCTACAAAGTTATAGCATTTAAACACACAAGGAAGCATTTAATAACTTTACAATTATCAAAATATACCTGTCACCACATCTGGAGAAGCCTCTACTTCTTCAACTATCACAGCAAACACCTTCCCCGATTAGGTTAATTTTTGAGGCAAAGGACAAGATGTAGAAAATTATCCTGCCTATCCACAATTAAAACACTTGAGGGTGGTAGTCACGGCTGTAGAATTATGCCCTCCTGTAGATGTAGCCTTGGTGGTTACCGCCTTGGCTACGATTTGGGTGGTACAGAAAGACTTATTGTTTGGCCAGCTATTAGTAAAAAGAGCTGACCTCTTATCACTTGCTTTTTGAGCGAAATAGCTATCTCTCAGACTTACCTCAATTACCTTGGCGGTGTGTACCGCCTCAGAATACACCTCATTTCCCAGGGCATCCACTATTGCTCGAATGTTTCCTCGTAAGCCTTTGGTGAAACGCCAAGCCTTTGCTCCCTCCTTTCTCATGTTGGCTGGGGCAAAATAGAATAGCTCAAAACGATGCTAATACTCATCCACCATCTGCTGAACCGGAGACATGTTCAGGTATTCAACCTCCATCTTATCCTTGAAATTTTGTGAAAAGTACTTATCAAATAAGGCCGCCTTAAAAATCTCCCAAGTTATCTAGAGGTACTTGGCAGCAAGGATAGGTTAAGTGGACTCCCACCACATGTTTGGCTCTTCTTCTAACATATAGGTGGCACAATGAACATTCTTGTCCTCAGTGCAGATTATCATTCAAAGTGTCTTTTCAATTGACTTGATCCAAACAGTGGGCTGTAACGAATTTGCACTTGCTCCGGCGAACTTCATTGGCTTTATCTTGATGAACTTTTCCATTGTCCTAGCTGTGTCAAGCTTTTGCACCACCGGCAAAACCAACAGTTGATTCTAAGTAGTTGTCCTTGCTTGATTCATACCCACCATAGGTCTGACCTGAGACGAAGACGGTGCTATCATGTTTGTAGGTCCATGTGTAGGTAGAGGACCTACTCCATTCATTGCTCCTCGAACTATGGTCACTGGGGCACATGAGTTGGTCTCAGAGCAGCTGTGAGATTAGCTAGGAACTATCATTACTGCTCTTGGTTCTCGCAGTGTTGCTCACTAAGCAATTCTCGTTGTTCTTGACCCATAGCATGAGCCAAATTTCTCATATCTGGAATGTCTCCAAGGGTGGCCACAGGTGGTGATGGTGGAATAGGCACTCCCTGAGTAGTCCCTTGAAGTAGTGCGACGAGGAGCAATGATCCGGTAGGAAATGTACTGCCATTCGTCCCTTCATTACACGAAATGTCATGATCACTGTCATTAGTAGCAGCCAAACGGGTATTACGTGTCATCGCAACAGTTAAACGGTTCCTAAAACGTCACACCAAGTTAAATTAGTATCTGTTGAAAGGTCAAATCTAGGACGATACGTCAGACAGTTATAAACTCCTATGAAACGGCACCAAACATTCCATGCAAATACACGTCTCTCAAGTAAATTATTCGAACAATAATCTAGTCTGGTTGGAAGTAGGTTAGTGACCGTACACTGTGACCGTACCTCTAAGTAGCTTTTTAGGGTTGTCCGGTTGCATCATCGATTGTACAGACGTGAGACCGAAGTGTTCGATCAGACATTTCTCGAGGGTTCAAAAGTCCTGTCCGGAAGTTGCTTTGGTCACAACTCCAGACGCAACTTGAATCGCACCATGCGACCAGACGAGGTATTTCTTCCCTCCTATAAATATGATCATGAGGTTTTAAAATTCAAAACTCCACTCCTCTTGTTCGGTTGGAATATCCCTATGCCTTTGGAGACTTCATTCCCTGCCTCCGGTGCTCCAATAAGCTATTTAATCCATCCTAAACCTAAAGTTCATTGTCTCTAAGGTATGCTTCTTCTCTTGTCTTGTCTATCCTCATTTCTAGGGTATGAGAAAAACCCTAGGTTATGATTTCCTTTTTGATTCTCCTATCTTCTCCTTCAAAATTGATTCCTACAACCCCTAAGATATTGATGGAGTTCTTTGCACCATTAATAACGATTTTTGCTGAGTTTTCTTAATGATAGTAACTCGAAATCGAGTTTTCTTTGGTATTTACAATGGGAACTCTATTTGGCCCCTATATGGTTTAGCTCTGGTATCGAATTCACCATTTAGGATGTTGTTGACTTCATCCTTCTCCAATGATTGTTTTACATCAGTTCTAACGCCTGTTTGTAGACTGTCTTATTAATAGTAACACCCTTGCTAAACCTTAAAGGGGTTTTTTTGCAATGCTTGGGTTATCTTACCCATCACCACTACATATGAAATTCTGATTTTCTTTAGGTTCTTCACCATTCCAACTTATAAGTCCACATTGAACTAGTAGTTTTCCGTTTCTCGTACTAATTCCTTTGTCTGCTAATCTTTCATTATAGGCTAATGGCTCCAAGGAAAACAACGGCCAATTGAAACCCACGGATTCACACTTTCCCTGTGCTCGATGAGACACGGTTTCGATCCCTTGAAGCATAGGACTCGTCTCCTTGGTTTGAGAGGAAAATAGTCAAGGCTGGCCGATATGCAGTCTTTGAGGAATTAGAGAGGTTTGACGTACAGGCGGCCTTTGACACCATGGGTTAGTCTCCTATATTGTAGTACCGGATAACCACTCGCCAAGATTTGGTGAAGTTATTTTATTGTAACCTACAAGTGGAGGATGGCATGGATGAATATGATGAGTTGCAGGATCTTCGCATTTCTTGCTGGGTCAAGGGGATCAACATCTATTTCAATGTCAAACAACTCACAGGTTTACTGGGTATCTCTATGGTGGGTGATGCCATCTTCCATGGACCTAAGGAAAAAGATTTCTTTAGCAAAGGCATTCGTCAAGAGATCCAACAACTTCTACTCAAGCCAAGAACCGTTCACCAATCAGTCAACTACCAACCAGTTCCCAGAGTATACTGCCGTATCTTACAGCACAATGTACTTCCCCAGGGGAGCCATTACAATGAGGTCTCAACTTTCTGTCAGTACCTCACATACTGCATGTTGACTCGATATCCCATCTGCCTACCCTATGTGTTGATGCATCAGATGATCATGGCTGCGGAATGCGACTGGGTAGGTAATTTGTCATATGGTAAACTTCTGACTCAATTGTTCATACACCTGGGTATAGACGTGTCACAGGACAATGCCTACGATGAGATGATGGATACTGATTTTGACTGGATTGCCATCAGCAAAATGCATCTATAGCAGAAGGTACTCATCGATGATGAGTTGGAGGCCTGACCTCATCTTAGAGTGAGGACAGCACCACCAGCGGCAGTGGCTGCAGAGGTCAGAAGAGGGTAGGAGGTTCCGGTGGTCATGGATACAAAGACGGAGGATCCATTTACTGGTCCATCACAGGGTCCCACCACACTGGACTTGCCTCTGTCCCAGATGGACGAGATCCTCCTAGAGGTGAAGAGTATTCGGGTCAACCAATGGTAGTAGGCATTCGCAACGGAGAACCAAATTCGACAACTCCTGCTTGCCCAGACTTCCACATCTAACCGAACCAATGCTCTACAAGCTAAGTTACGGAGGCAACGAACAGCTATGGTGAGGGCTGGTCTTTACCCTACCGACGATCCAGAGGAGGCAACGACATCAGCACGTGTCCAGTGTAGACTTTCCAGTGGGTACACGGGTTTACACCATAGCACTCGGAAGAGCGACAGTACATACATTTCATTATTCCTGTTTATATTCTTTTGACAGGATAATAGTTTGACTTGTGGACTATATTCTATAGGTACATTTAAGGGTGCAACATTTGCATCGAAATCCGATCGAACCGTTTACACTGGAACCGAAAGACCGTTTAGTAATTGGTTCAAATTTGATTTGAAATATGACACCATTTACTTAATCGGTTTGAAACCGTTTAAACCATTTAAACCGGCAGGTTACACCGGCTAGACACCGACTAAACCGAATAGAATGAACCGTTTAATTCTCTAAAAGTTAAACCCTAATCTCAATAATTTAATTTGTTATTTCCCGAAGACTCCAATCCCAACCCAATTAATATATTATTTCTCCAAAACCCCAAGTTCCCTATCCCAACCCCAACCCCAATCCCAATTAATATATTATTTTTCCAAAACCCTAGAAAAACATAATAGGCATCCAAAAGATGTAGAAAAAGTTCCTAAGGTTTAGAATTATTAAATCATGTAGTGATTTTAATATCCAACACAATGGAAATATGAGTCAACACAACTGAATACTAATCTAGTTTTACATGTAAAAATTTCAGGCTAACAAAAATTCATCTCCCTTATCCACGATTCTTTCCCACTCTTTGTATAATTAGTTAATAGTTTGACATGCTTCAAAACTTATGTTTATTCCACTTCATTTTATAATTACATAATTTAAGATCCTTCTATGAATGCACTGACATTTGCATTTTCAAGAAGCCACATTAATGTCTAAAATTGACCTACATTGGCCATTTGCCAATGAGTGAAGAGAATCCAAATAATGGGCATGATAATGCGATTGAAGGGAAAAATCGAAAAGCTTAAACATTCAAAAATTTGAAAAAAAAAAAACCAATCAAGACTACACATTGACCTCTGACTTGTGCTCAACAAAGGGTTTATAGTCGATACGTTAAATTGTTTATAAAGTGCATTCAAAACCGATTAATGAAAAACTGTTAAAAAATAGATAAACCGAAATCGATTACTAATCGATTTTGATTTCAATTTTGACACCATTTAGTTAATCGGTTCGATTTTGATTTTACCCTCTTATACACCGCACAACACCGGACCGGACCATTAAACAGCTTATAAACCATTTAACACCCTTAGGTACATTTGTTCATTTCATTTTTTTTTTATTCAACACTAATTTCATGTGATTACAGTTAATCTTTCATTTGCTATCTCCTAGAGGTTTATGCTCTTTTACATTGCTTATTTGTTACCCAAGTACAGAATATTTATTTGTTATATAAATTTTATTTAAGGCTTTTATATCCTATTTCTCAATTCACTAATTAACTAGTACATTAGTTCTGGCTAGCGTGATATAACAGAGTTTTACGCTCTGATACCAACACTGTCACACCCTAATTTTAACTTGGATTTATAGTATGACCGGATCGCCTCTTAATTAAACACGGTCCAACCCAAAAACATGAAATTCACGCATACCCCACCAACCATAACTAATCTAACATGAGTAACCGATCGAATCAGAGATATCATAAAAATAGCAGAAGAATTAGTAACTAAATGAACTGATATTCTAGTTATAACAATAAAATAAATATTTCCAAGTTTTCTTGTCTGTTCCACTCATTTGAATAACACCATAGAAATTTCATAAAATATCTAAATAATAAAATTCATCATCATTGTAAGGACAAATGTCCATCCATACTGATGGATGAAAATGATTTGGAGTTGCCACCTAGATTAAGGTCTAGGACCTAAAATATAATCTCATCATAAGATAAGACTTCTATTGACTCATGACCCAACATATTGGCTTTGGTCTATCAGAGAACGGGTAAGCGTTTAAGGTACAGTTTGGGAAGGTGTTAGGCACCCAAAACTGTTCGATCCAAAATTGATCTCCTATGTGATTATACTTTCCTTAAACTCTATGGTTCCGACTATTCAGGGTCAATGGATGATGACTAGGCTCATGGGGGATCTTATGCCAAGTTGTTAAGTTCTTTTAACCTAGGGTTTAGCCAAACATGTTCTGAAAATAAACAAAATAATCGATAATGGACTGAATTTGAGACGTCCATCCCAAGATTGTAAGACCTATATCGAACTAACCGGTCTTACCACCTTGTATCAGGTCTACTTATCATGGTTGAGCCAAGTGGACTAAGTGCGTGAAAAAACCACAAGACTAGGTATGAAATTTAACTAAAAAACAGTCAAATATGAGTGTGTGGTCGCATGCCTAAACAGGTGTGACCAACCCCACCTCAAAAGAGTCCAACCCATGACTTTTTGGTCGTGAGATTGCACATTTTAAAAATGTAGGGTCACAAATTTTGTGACCCTACTTGCGACCCTACACCATAGGGTCGCATGTTTTAAAAAACGTAGGGTCACGGATTTTGCGACCTTACCTGCGACCCTACACCCTAGGTGTAGGGTCGCATGTTTTAAAAAATGTAGGGTCACGGATTTTGCGACCCTACGAAAACAGCCAAAAACCAAATTTAGGAAGTCTTCCTAATCCGAAGGAGATTCTTTCCTAAACTCATTGGGGCTTATTATGGAGGTTTTCCTCTATAAATAGGACATCCCTTAGCCTCTTTCACTCCTTTAGAACTCCAAATTGAAAGTGAGAGAAAGAGAAGAGAAGGAAGAGAAGGAAAATTGAAGAAGAAGACCAAGGAAGAGGAAAATTCAAAGAAAGCTCTGAATCTCAGCAAACCTAAGGAATGAATCTAATTCCCTACATGAATTGAGAGCCTAGAATAATTCATGAAGAGGATAGGATTAGGAGAAACCCAAATCATCCATCCATGGACAAATTCCAAGAGAATCCATTGAGAAAATCATTGTGGACAATGGATAGTGTGTAAAATTATAGTTTTTAGCCATAGAACAATCATAGGAAGGACCATGAAGATAAGCCAAAGGATTCCAACATGAAGGAATGGACTTAAGAGTGAAAGGTCGACCATAACATGTATGGTCGCACGTAGGGTCGCATGATATTTGACCCCACGAGACCCACATCTCCGACCACATGCCCTCAAGAAGTTTCCAGGAGGGTGTGGTCGCATGTAGGGTCGCAATATGTTTGACCCTACCTGCGACCCTACATCTTGGGGTCGCAGAAACTAAGACCCCAGGTGCTACCCTACCCTACGACCCTATACCCTGTGGTCGCAGAAACTGAGACCCCAGATGCTACCCCACCTGCGACCCCTCAGCTTCTGTTAGTCTAAACTTAAGGTAATTAATTCTAATTAAAATCTATCAACTTGCTTAGGTTTTCAAGTGATTTAAAAGTGATTCACAAAGCTTGAACAAGGATCTACGATCAATCAAAGGTGAGGGAACAAGACCAAAACTAATTGGCTAATAATAAACTATTTTTTTTATTGAGTCCGATGCCATGAATGATTCTATGCTTGTATGCGTGTATTGTGCATTTTACATGTCATCCAATATTCTTTCTATTACTGTTCATGCATATTTAATTCTGTTTATTTATAACATGATGATGATGATGCTAGGAATAGGCATGTGAATGTTTGTGTGTGGTTAATGTGCTTGATGCGAGTGGGGCATCAGGGGGAGGACGTGACACTGTGGTTCATCCTGGTCACCAGACTCTAGCTCTATCTCTACTCAAGTCTTGTCCACTGACATTGTCGTATCGCCATTACCTTAGCAGAACTATTACGTCGTAGGGCATCAGGGGAGGTGGTCTCGGACCGTGTAGTCTCTGTCTCTATCGGGGGGCCTTAGCTCTATCTCTATGGACGTATTGAGGGATACTGGGGTGAGGCCTTGGATACACTGTTTGACATTAGGATTGGTTAGTTGCGAGCCCAGTTTGCAAGCCTTCGCCAATAGGGGCTTACGTATTGGTATGGGTAAGGCATCAGGGGAAGTGTGATGCGATGCGGTCCTAAGCACTTTAGCTCTATCCCTATTCCATGGTAGTGCATGTGGGACGGAAATGGTGTTTGATCCATTGGACGACTTCACACACTCGTGTATAGGGGTGCGGCGGCCACCAATCCTTTCTATTGCACATTGCAAACTTATGAACCAGACCAAAGATATGAATTGAATTCATGCATATGTTTGTTGCATTGTTTTGTTTACTCACTGAGCTCAAGTTGGAGAGCTGACCATCGCGTGTGCAATTCTTTTAGTTTCTGATATTGCAAGTATTACAGTTGAAGATATGTCAATACGCCAACATATAAACGGGTGGCGGCTATGATGAGAAAGCTGTGGATGACTATTATGATTCGTTAAGCGAGCGTTCAACTGTGGATATGCTTAGTGTTTAGTTTTCTTATTTGGATATTTATAATATGTATTAAATTATATTTTGGTTACTTAAAGATAAATATAATATTAATTATTTATCACGATTATACCTCAGTTCATTATCTATAAGGCTTCCTCTATTTACTTTATTATCTCTGATTAATGTGGAATGTGTTTTGGTTTAACATGGTGGGGATAGTCTATTCGAGATCCTGGTTGAACCGTTGGTTTATTGATGGTTCATCATACCATTCTGGTTGGTGCAGAATTGGGGTGTGACAACTTGGTATCAGAGCTCTCAAGCCTTGCCCATCAAACCTAAATACATTCACGATTGTGTCCATGAACTGAGTTAGGATAAATTAAAAGCTTTAATACAAACACACCATAAGCACCTGTGTTGGTTGAGACAGAACTTAAACAAGACAATAATATACATATAAGAGGTGGAACCATATGTATATATAGACTGAAGAAAAAGAGAATCAAAATGTATCCTGATAAATTAATAGCATATGGTACGGTCTACAAGTAGGATAATTGCCTGAGTATACAAAGGATATAGTACAGTAACAAGAAGGAAGCATCTGTAAAGCAAAAAAATTAAAATACCGAGTTGGTACTCAGAAGATGTAGAACTCGATGTATAATTGTGAAAGAAGAAAAATAGCTAGTAACGCCTAAATCCCTGCAAAGGTAAAGGAAAAGATCTCAGGCTGAATGCAACAGAGATAGGAGAACAATAGCTATACACCAAAAAAAAATTGAGAGTAACTATAAAAGAAGATAAAGCTATACTCCTGGGTGACGTGGAAACTCATAGTGAGATCCATCACAAGCTGATCCATTGCCCGTTGAGCATTAAGAAGAGGTTGCAACTTGATCCCACCACTATCTGGGTCGAGAATGGTAAGGAAAACTCATTTGAGCAGATGCTAAATAATGATAATCAGATTTGAGCAAATCAAAGGAGGTGAACAACCAGGCCACTCCAGCCAATCTACCTGGACTACCCAAGTTGTCAATGCTACACTAACACCTCTGGGTCAAACCAAGTACGGTACCGGTTGGTAGTAACACTGTACCCCCAACACATGTTAGCGGTAACACAGTGCCTACCATACAGCAAGTCTCAGTAATGCACACCCTAGTGCAAAAGCTTGGTGCACAACAAGCAGTGTATCAAGGTGGTTACCCTTACCAGCCATCGATGTATGGGATAGCTGCATCATGACAAAATGATCCAACAAGAGTTGAGGAATATTTTCTGAAGATGAAGCCTCTAACGTTTCCAGCAAAGGATCAAAACTATTGTGGCCATATAACTAGATAGGTTTATATAGAATGCGGTGCATTATTGACTTACTCTTATGATTATAGATGATGCTCATACTTGATTCTAATTCTCGTACCTTGATAGGATATCTTCTTGATTCAACATGTCAATTGGAGTTATAGATTTATTCTTTAGTATTAGTCCTGATTATACCAATCTGAGCCACTCTCATGATCGACAACATGAACAGAGATATGAACTGAATGAACAGTTAAATGTTTAATCATGTTGAGCATACATCTTTTTGATTTATACCTGATTTATTGATGTACCAAAACTTTCTCCAGATTTACTCCTGTAGTGCCTCGACCGTTGGCATTATATACTCGATAGAATCTGTAACCATGAGGTTAAGAACTGTAAAACCTCTATTCCCATGTATTTAGACCACCGTACAACTTAACGACCTTTTGATGCCGGTTGGATTACCATAGATTCACTCCTGACCCTTTAAACTTAAGTTCACTAGATAAATCAAGTGTTTGTCATCATACTGAATTCGAAAGAAGGAAATGAATTACTTTTGGATAAGCTGTATGATTCTTACATTTCTCGACATCCATTGATAAGATGTTTAGTTAATAAAGAAATTGTGGGAAGGAAGATGATTAAATTCAGATTAGTTTCTATAGCCAAGAGACCTCAGATGAAGTAATGGAGAATCTATTTTAGAGATTACTAAATGGATGGATATGAGTCATGTTTATAAAAGAGTGCATGTGCAAAAAGTAAAAACTATCAAGAGTAACTAGGAAAGAGTAGATAGCACTCAAGTAAAGTTGAAGATGGTTATATCGGTATGGAGTTTGACAAGGAAGAAGATTTCTAAAAACATATCTAAGAGTGGATACAAGGATGAAATCGACAATGGTGGCATTGATAGTATTCAGATTAGTACAAGTAATACTGAGTTATGCCCAATGTCGAGTGAGATGATTAAGAAAAGACCAAAAGAGTTTAGCTGAATTAATAAGAATATAAGCATATACTCTAATGCTTAGACTTGGGATATGTAATGAGTAAATAGTCAGAAGATGCTTTTCGAGATATATGATAGAATGATGAAAGAAAGTGTAAGCTAATGAACTTTTTGGTATATGAGATTATTAGCGATAGTCTTTGAAAAACTAAAAGATGAAGGAACTACACAAGCTTTTAAGACCTTATATCAGACTTTGCTAGTTCAAGCCCTATTGGACTAGATGTTGTATTGGATGAGTGTTATGAGCAATGTCCAAATTGTATGGATGGACAGAAGTTGGATGCAACCTAAATCGACTTGAGATGGCAGACTTTGACGTCATCTTGGGAATAGACTGGTTGTCTCAACACTCTACAAAGTTGTTATGTGCATAGAAGAGGTTATCATTCAAGAATAAAGACGGAATATAATTTAGTTTTATTGGAAGCATGTTGCCTAAGAAGTGAAATATGATCCTCTCTATGCTAAAGGCGAAGAGATGCTTTGAAGAGAAAGAAGTTGGATATATGGTATTTGTGGTATACGTTACTAAAGAAGCACTACAGATGGAAGATATTGATGTGATGCATAAATTCCTGATGTGTTTCCAGGAGACTTACCTGGGTTACCATTTGATCATGCGACCGAGTTCGTCATCAACTTGTTACCAAGGCCGATACTTGTGTCAAGGGCGCCTCCTATGGAGTTGAAGGGATGGAGACTCAACTACAAGAGTTATTAGACAAGGGTTCTAGTCAGCTAAGTATTGCATCATGGGGAGCGCCAATGCAATTTGTGAAGAAGAAGGACAGTAGGGTCAGATTATGTATAGACTGTCGGGAATTAAATAAGCTCACGATCAAGAATCGATATTCACAACCTCAGATCGATGACTTGTTTAAACAGTTGCAAGGAACAAAGGTATTTCCTAAGATTGATCTTCGATCAAGATATCATCAGCTGAAGAATTTGGACAGCGATATCTGGAGGATAGCTTTTAGAATCGGGATTGGATATTATGAGTTCCCAATTATGATGTTTGGATTAACCAATACCCTTACATCTTTTATGGGACTGATGAACTGGGTGTTTCATGACATGTTGGACACGTCGGTCATAGTTTTCATAAATGATATTTTGGTTTATTCCAAGAATGAAGCAACTCATACAACGGACCTTAGAGCAGCCTTACAATAGCTGAGAAGTGAAAAACTATATGCCAAGTACAAGAAATATGAGACCTGATTAAACAAAGTGATCTTCATAGATCACATAGCATCATAAAAAGGGATTAAAGTGGACCCTATTAAGATAGAAGCAATTGTATGGTGAGAAACGCCTAAGAACATTGCGAAGATCAGAAGTTTCTTGGGTTTAGCTGGTTATTACAGACGATTCATGGAGGACTACTCTAGGATCGCAATACCTCTTCCCAAGCTAACCAGGAAGGGAGAGGAGTTTAATTGGACTGACAAGTGTGAATAATGTTTCCAGACTCTAAAAACAAGGTTGATATCAGCTCCCATCTTGATCGTTCCAGTACTAGGGAAACCTTTTACCCTATACATCGAAGCTTTCAGATTAGATCTAGGATGCGGGTTGATGCAAGGTAAATAAGCGATTGCATATGCTTCAAGAAAACTGAAGGAGCATGAAAAGAATCACCCAACTCATGATTGGAGTTAACAACTATGATTTTTGCAGTCAAAACTTGGAGACATTATTTATACGGAGAAGAATTTTAGATTAAATGGGAACACTAGAGTTTTATTTATCTCTTCATCAGAAAGAGTTGAACATAAGGATAAGAAAATGGTTGGAATTGTTCAAGGACTAAGACTGTGATATTCAGTGTCACCTGAGCAAGGCTAATGTAGTTGCTGATGCACTAAGCAGAAAAACAATGATAAAATCTCAAGGAGAGGTTAACACGACTGCAACAATGTGTGTTACAGGAAAAATATTCAATCATGGTAATGAGCAGTTCGTGATAGATGCACCGGGTGGATCAACCAACCAAGGGTTTATTCATCGGTTTCCAAATATGTTTGCCACATTGAAGATTGTACCTAATATAATAGATGAAGTGAAAGCCGCTATTAAATCAAACCCTTATCTGAGAACGGTACAAGAAGACATCGAAAAAGGTAGCACTATCCCCGAGTTCACCTTGGATGTTGAAAAGGTACTGAAGTACAAAGGAAGAGTATGTGTTCCTGAAACTGAAAACTTGGATATTAGACACAGACTAATGAAGGAAGCTCATACCACCGCGTATTGGGTACATCCTAGAAGTAAAAAATATACCAAAACATGAAGAGATTATTTTGGTGGAAGGGAATGGAAGTAGTTGTGGCTAGATGCATGTTTCAGTAACTGAATTATCAACAAGTAATGACTGAAAGACAAAGACCAAACATGGCTTACTACAACCACTATCGGAGCCAGTCTGGAAGTGAAACTGCATTACAATGAACTATGTCACCGATTTGCCACTAACTCCCAGATCGGTTGACGCAGTTTGGGTGATTTTTGATCGCCTTATGAAGAGAGCTCATTCCATTGTTATACGACCTCAATATGCTTTGGAGCGGCTAACTAATCTATATGTGGATTGAATTTGCTACCAAGCTACTATGTAGATATCACATGGTATGGTAGAAATGTCAAACTCCTCTATTTTGGAATAAAGTTGGTGAATAAAGAATTTTAAGACCTGAGTCTATTGAAGAAACTTGTCGAGTGGCAGACAAGATCAAAGAAAAAGGGCCAAGGCAGCTCAGGATTGTTAAAATAGATGCCAAGACCTTGAGTTCGCTATAAGTGACAAAGTGTTCTTGAAGATATCACTTATGCGTAGTTTGAAGCAGTTCAGCAAGAAGGGAAAGTTGTATCCTATATATGTTTTGGACCTCATAAAAATTTTGGAGAGACGTAGAAAAGAGTTGCATATCAACTAACATTATCGATGTCCATGTCTAGTGCACATGATGTATTTCGCGTGTCTCTATTGAAGAAGTACATTGGAGATCCATATCAAAGGTATTGACCACTGATCCACTGAAGTAGATAGAAGATTTAACTATTGAAGTGGTACTAGCCTAGTTCACTAGTTGGAATGTCCAACATCTCCGAAGCTGGGATAATTAATATATGAAGGTAACCTGGTGAAGACAAGACGTGGAGAAGATTATATGGGAGGAAGAAGATGCAATGTGGAAACAAAATTCCCACCTATTGACTCCGAGGTAAATTCAAATTTTGAGGACAAAATTTATTTTAAGGATGGGGGAGTTATAAGATCTGTATGTTCAAATTTTGAGGGCAAAATTTCTTTTAAGGGTGGTGGAGTTGTAAGACCTGTATCGAACTAACCGGTCTTACCACCTTGTATTAGGTCTACTTATCATGGTTGAGCCAAGTGGACCAAGTGCGTGAAGAAACCACAAGACTAGGTATGAAATTTAACTCAACTCAAATAAGTGTGTGGTCACCATAGTCAACCCGGCCGCCCCCCCCCCCCCCCCCCCCCTTTGCCGCCCGCGCGCCCGACATATGAGTGTGTGGTCACATGCCTAAACAGGTGTGACCTCAAAAGAGTCCAACCCATGACTTTTTGGTCATGGGGTCGCACATTTTAAAAACGTAGGGTCACGGACTTTTCGACCCTACCTGCGACCCTATACCCTAGGGTCGCATGTTTTAAAAAACGTAGGGTCACAGATTTTGCAACCCTACTTGCGACCCTACACCCTAGGGTCGCATGTTTTAAAAAACGTAGGGTCACGGATTTTGTGACCCTACATGCAACCCTACGAAAACAGCCAAAAACCGAATTTAGGAAACCTTCCTAATCCGAAGGGGGTTCTTTCCTAAACTCATTGGGGCTTATTATGGAGGGTTTTCCTCTATAAATAGGACGTCCCTTAACCTCTTTCACTCCTTTAGAACTCTAAATTGAAAGTGAGAGAAAGATAAGAGAAGGAAGAGAAGGAAAATTAAAAGAGAAGACCAAGGAAGAGGAAAATTCAGAGAAAGCTCTGAATCTCAGCAAACCTAAGGTATGAACCTAATTCCCAACATGAATTGAGAGCCTAGAATAGTTCATGAAGAAGATAGGATTAAAACCCAAATCATCCATCCATGGAAAAATTCCAAGAGAATCCATGGAGGAAATCATTGTGGATAATGGATAGTGTGTAAAATTATAGTTTTTAGCCATTGAACAATCATAGGAAGGACCATGAAAATAAGCCAAAGGATTCCAACATGAAGGAATGGACTTAAGAGTGAAAGGTCGACCATAACACGTGTGGTCGCACATAGGGTCGCATGATATTCGACCCCACGAGACCCACATGTCCAACCACATGCCCTCGAAAAGTTTCCAGGGAGGGTGTGGTCGTACGTAGGGTCGCAGTATGTCCGACCCTACCTGCGACCCTACACCCTTGGGTCACAGAAACTGAGACCCCAGGTGCTACCCTACCCTGCGACCCTACACCCTGTGGTCTCAGAAACTGAGACCCCAGGTGCTACCCCACTTGCGACCCCTTAGCTTCTGTTAGTCTAAACTTAAGGTAATTAATTCTAATTAAAATTTATCAACTTGCTTAGGTTTTCAAGTGATTTAAAAGTGATTCATAAAGCTTTAACGAGGATCTACGATTAATCAAAGGTGAGGGAACAAGACCTAAACTAATTGACAAATAATAAACTATTTTGTTTATTGAGTTCGATGCCATGAATGATTCTATGCTTTTATGCATGTATTGTGCATTTTACATGTCATCCAATATTCTTGTTATTACTGCTCGTGCATATTTAATTCCGTTTATTTATAACATGATGATGATGATGCTAGGAATAGGCATGTGAATGTTTGTGTGTGGTTAGTGTGCTTGATGCGAGTGGGGCATTAGGGGGAGGACGTGACACTGTGGTTCATCCTGGTCACCAGACTCTAGCTCTATCTCTACTCAAGTCTTGTCCACTAACATCGCCGTATCGCCATTACCTTAGCAGAACTATTATGTCGTAGGGCATCAGGGGAGGTGGTCTTGGACCGTGTAGTCTCTGACTCTGTCGGGGGGCCTTAGCTCTATCTCTATGGACGTATTGAAGGATGCTCGGGTGAGGCCTTGGATACACTGTTTGACATTAAGATTGGTTAGTTGCGAACCCAGTTTGCAAGCCCTCGTCAATAGGGGCTTACGTGTTGGTATGGGTAGGGCATCAGGGAAAGTGTGATGCGGTGCGGTCCTAAGCACTTTAGCTCTATCCCTATTCCATGGTGGGTGCATGTGAGACGACAATGGTGTTTGATCCATTGGGCGGCTTCAAACACTCGTGTATAGAGGTGCGGCGGCCACCAATCCTTTCTATTGCACATTGCAAACTTATGAACCAGACCAAAGTTATGAATTGAATGCATGAATATGTTTGTTGCATTGTTTTTTTTACTTATTGAGCTCAAGTTGGAGAGATGACCATCGCGTGCGCAATTCTTTTAGTTTCTGATATTGCAAGTATTACGGCTGAAGATTATTTCAACATGCCAACATATAAATGGGTGGCGGCTATCATGAGCAAGCTGTGGAGGACTATTATGATTCGTTAAGCGAGCGTTTCAACTGTGGATATGCTTAGTGTTTAGTTTTTGTATTTAGATATTTGTAATATGTATTAAATTATGTTTTAGTTACTTGGAGAAATGAAATATTAATTATTTATCATGAATAGACATCAGTTCATTATCTGTAAGACTTTCGCTATTTACTTTATTATCTCTGATTAATGTGGAATTTGTTTTGGTTTAACATGGTGCGGATAGCCTATTCGAGATCCTGATTGAACCGTTGGTTTATTGATGGTTCATCACACCATTCTGGTTGGTGCAGAATTAGGGTGTGACAAAGATTGTCTATGTATTCCAATCCTGAAAATCAAGTCCATAACGTAGTTCGAACGGATTGTGATTAAAATTTATGAATATGGATTATGATTAAGCTTCATTAGATTCAATGTTCAAGTTGAAGTTTATGCTTGATAGATGACTAAGATTGAATCTAAATAGCCTATGTGGATTGAAGTGGAAATAGATATAGATATGGAAACAGATAATGGATATGGATATGGAGGACCTAAAGATACTAAGATGTTGTATCGTACTTGGAGAGTCCTCTAAGTTGCCTACATATTCCAGAGGTCCTGGGAATCAGGTACAACGTAGTTCGTTATGGGTTATGGATAGATATAGGTGGATCGATATGAGTATGATGGGTATGGATATGGATGATAGGTAAGGAGAACCTAAATGAGCTAAGATGCGTACTTGTAAGTAGAAACCTCACCAAGCAAAGAGGTATGTACTCACAAGCACAATTTGAGGAACGGATAAACTCGCAAAGCAAAGAGGTGATCCCGCCAAAGCAAGGGGATAAGGTAGAATATCCTGCCAAGCAAGAAGATGGTCCCGCCAAGCAAGGGGATGAGGTAAGGGATCCTACCAAGCAAGAGGATGGTCCTACCAAGCAAAGGGATAAAGTAAAACATCCTGCCAAGCAAAAGGATGGTCCTGCCAAGCAAGGGGATGAGTAAGGAATCCTGCCAAGCAAGAGGATGGTCCCGTCAAGCAAAGGGATAAGGTAAAGAATTCTGCCAAGCAAGAGGATGGTCTCGCCAAGCAAGGGGATGAGTAAGGAATCCTGCCAAGCAAGAGGATGGTCCCGCCAAGCAAGGGGATGAGTAAGGAATCCAGCCAAACATGAAGATGGTCCCGCCAAGTAAAGGGATAAGGTATAGGATCTTGCAAAGCAAGAGGATGGTCCCACCAAGCAAGGGGATGAGTAAAAAATCCTGTCAAGCAAGAGGATGGTCCCGCCAAGCAAAGGGATAAGGTAAAAGATCCTGCCAAGCAAGAGGATGGTCCCGCCAAGCAAGGAGATGAGTCAGGAATCCTGCTAAGCAGGAAAATGGTTCTGCCAAGCAAAGGGATAAGGTAAAAGATCCTGCCAAGCAAGAGCATGGTCCCGCCAAGCAAGGGGATAAGTAAGGAATCCTGCCAAGCAAGAGGATGGTCCCGGCAAGCAAAGGGACGCAAATGGTTTCACAAGAATAGGGTGTGGGTCTGTATTTGGGTCTCTTTGTCAAACTACCTATGTATCCCAGGGTAACTATCTGAGAATCAGGATCCACGTAGTTTGAAAGAAATTCTGGATGTTCATTAGGTGACCTGTTTAGGTTGGAATATGGGTGGTACCCTAAATGATCTAGGATTGGTTTTACATTACATATGTCTAGGTTTCTGCACCCTAAGGAAAATGAACTGAGGGGTAAGGATCATCCTAAAGCTACCCTTGACCTAAAACCCTAATTTTGGAATTGTTGGGCTAGGCTTCATACTTCTTGATTAAGACTTTTATCTTTTTCACTTTTACTCTTCCCATGAATGTAGGTGCCTACATGCACGTCCCCACACTTAATATGTCTTCCAACAGTGTACATGCATGGTAGTTCGACTAGGGTGTAGCGAAAATTAAGTTCTTGCTAATAATAAATATATATCATTTAAGCATGGCATACAGCAACAGATCAACATGGCAGTGTGCACAAATATAGCAATGCAACCAAGATCAACGGTTCAGATTCCATCTCAAGATGATCAAGATCAAAGGTTCAGATCCATTTAAAATACTCATCATCAAGATCTAATGATTCAGATTCATTTAGAATACTCATTATCAAGATCCAACGGTTCAGATTCATTTAGAACACTCATGATCAAGATTCAACGGTTCAGATTCATTTAGAACATTCATGATCAAGATCCAACGGTTCGAATTCATTTAGGACACTCATGATCAAGATCTAATGGTTCAAACTCATTTAAAACACTCATAATCAAGATCTAACAGTTTAGATTACTTTAAAACCCTCATGATCGAGATCCAACGATTTAGAATCATTTAAAACACCCACAATGAAGACCCAATGGTTGAAATCACTCATAATGACTCGCAATGAAGATCCAACTGTTTAGATCACTCAAAATCACTCACAATGAAGATCCAACGGTTGAAATCATTCAAAATGATAATTAACAGTTCAGATCATTTAAATCACTCATGATATCAATTCAACGGTCCAAATCAAAACTAACATCCAATGGCCCATATTTCATCACCCAAATACAAGATCAACGGCCATATTTTAAACATCTAGCAATCCAAGATCAATGGCCATATTTTATCACATTCAATTCAAGGTTAATGGCCAAAATTAAATGAATCAAATAATCAGATTAATTTTCAAATTAAATGAATCAAGTAATCAAAATTTAATTCATCACATAAACATATTAATCATCATATCAAATAATTAAATCAAACTGCTTAGATTGCATCAAAATCTCTTAACCATGGTTCAGATCAACAAGAAGAGAGAGGGTTTGATCATGGTGGGGTAGGGTGTAAGGTGAAGCCACGGATGGATTGTTGCATGGGATCCGTGAGGTATTGGGTAGGAGCTGAGCTAAGGTGTAAAGGGGAAGACCAGGTGTTGTAGGCTTACATTTCAGGTTTGGAGGTGTTGTTGGCTACTGGTTTATGGAAGTTAGGTTACACTCGGTTGGGGTGCATGCAGACAGGTGTGGGGATGGTGACTGCTTAGCTGGGTGTATGTTGCGGTTTGGTGGTCTGTCGGTGGGAAAAGGTGGTCGGTGGCGCATGGATGGAGCTTGCCTAGTGGTGATGTTTCATGGGGTAGGTATCCGAGGTAATGACTGGCGAGGTAAAACTAAACGAAAAGAACAGCAAGGTGGGACAGTGGTCTTACCTGAGTAGCAGCAAGGTGGTGATGGTCGTAGGGTGGTCCCCTCCCCTCTCTCCCTGTCAATCTCCTTCTCCTCTCTGCTGCTTCCATTTTCTTCTCTCTCAAACTCCCTCTCTCTCTCTCTCTCTGAAACTCTTTCCCTTTCTGTGTTTCTTCTTTCTGCTCTCTCCTCACTCTTTTTTTTTTTCACTACTGCTCCCCCTCTCTTGGTTCAAAAATCCCCCCTTTTTGGTTCCAAAAATCTAACCCTTTGTCTTGTGATGGTGAGCAGCCTTTATAGGCGTGGCATCTGTAAGGAGGTGATGGAGGTTGGTTAAGTTGAGATGTAGTGTAGCAGCCTTGGGATTGGGCTCAAGGAGATGGAGGTGGACAGTTGGGTATGGCGGGGTATGGGGACTGATGGAGCTGATGGCGATGTAGGATATGGGTCGGTGGAGTGGAGGCCATGCTGGAGCTGGACTGCTGTGGAGTTAGGCTCAAGAAACATGGGCAGTGGAGTGTGGTCTCCAAGAGGGATGGCAAATGGCGGCGAGGTTTGGGTAGGTTTTCATGGGGATGGAGTGAGTGGAATGGCTTGGTGGAGGTGGTATAGCTCAAGGGGTATGGCGTTACATGGGAGTAGGTGGAGGTGGCATGTAGAGTGGTGATCGGTGCCGTGGGTTATGATATGTGGGTTTTTGATGTATGAGAAAATCGATGAGGTGTTGAGTGGAGCAAGGCCAGTGAGCAGTGGTGTGCAGGTTAATTCGGCTAGGCAGGTTTTGGGATGGCCGATATGGGTTGCATGGAGTTGCGAGGTGGGGGATTAATGGAGCATGGGAGAGGAGGTGGAGGTGGTAGCACCTCCAGCTTGCTTTCCCTCCACTGATCTCTCTCTTTGTCTCTCTCTTTTATCCTTCTCTCTCTTCGGCTTTCTGTTCCTCTCTTTCGTTTTTTTCTGCTCTCTCTTTCTTCCACTCTTTCTCTCTCTTCTCTTCTCTCTCTTTTCTCTCTCTCTCTACGGCTTTCTCTCTCTTCGGGTTCTCTCTCTTCCTCTCTCTCTCTCTTCCTCTCTCTCTCTCTCTCTATATATATATATATATATATATATATATATATATATATATATATATATATATATATAAATATATATAATATATCATATATAAAACATATATTATATACTATATAAATGTATTTAGTATATATCATATAAATGTATATATAATACCTATACATAAAGCTCATGCACATGGGGCGACCTGATCTGGTCCGAACCGGTATGGGCTGGGTTAAGCAAGACTAGTCCAGATTGATAAGGTTGGATTAACTTCGGTTGAACTGGGATGGGCTGAGTTGGGTTTGACTGGCTTCACTCTCTCTTTTATGGGTCGTTTCAGTATGCAACTCCGTAAGGGATTCTTCGACGACGTCTATCCTGAATTTTCCACGTCCACTTTGAAGAATAATAAAAATAAAGAATACTGGCGCTTGAATCATCAAATTTAGATGTCGAATAATAAAATTATAAAGGATCGAAGTTTAAATAGGCTTGTCGGCTTGCAGCTCCACATGGGATCCTTAAGAGACCTTTGCTCTGGATTTTCCACGTCCACTTTGAAGAGGGCGGATAATGGAGCACACTGGCACTTGAATCGCCGGATTTGGACGTCAGATGATCAAGATATGAGGACATGAAGTTTAAATAATTAAACTTACAATAATTTACATGCAAGCCCCTGGACAATTTATTATTATTTTCAGAAAATCCCTTTATGCTTATTTTTGGATTAAAATCATCATATCTTCTTCATCTGATATCAGAATTGAGCGATTCTGGTCTCATTTCGAAGGTATTCCCAAGACCTACGCATCCATGCAGATTACAAACCCATGTCCTTGTTGTGGGGCCCATCAAAATCAGTTTTGAAGTCACCGATTAACATCCAAACCTTGAATTGACCTGCAACCCTTTCCGAATGCATTCATTGAAGCTATTGCACACTGGGGGCACTTTGGCTCAGTTCAGAACACCATAGAGAGCACATAGGGACTAATCGACTGTTGATTTGAGAGAGTTTCACTCGCCTCCCCTGTACTTTTTCAAATTTTCTTTCACCTCCCCTTTCTTGCTGTCTATACACCAGTAAAACTCTGTTTGACAGGGGATGGTAAAAATGGGGTGCTTCCAATCATACTAATAATACATGGTGAATAGGATAAAATAAACTAAATGGGAGTGTCGATAAGCTTATAGTCATTCCATCTAGTCAAACACATATGCATCACATTTACAGGTGTCTCCATGCTCCTCTTCAAACGTCTACACCTCCATTTGAGCAAGACTTGCCATAGTCGGTGCATTTATATATCTTGCCACTGTAGGACCTGTAATGTCATCTAAAAATAAAACATGTACATGGGGTGAGCTTTCCAACATGAGCTCAGTGAGAAATAGACAATCAAATAAGCAATAATGCATGAATGGAATTTACCAAACAAGGTTATGGCATAATCTACCATGTGCTATGGAAAGGCCAGACCACACTCAACGATGCTGGTCATAACCTACATGCACGAAAGAGAATGGCCACTCACTCAGTGTTACCCCACTAAACCTAGTAAAGCCGCGTGTCTCCTACTGTGGAATGTGATAGGACTGATTTCTGCCCGATGATGCTCCGACGACCATAGTCGAGACCCCCCCTCATCCCTCATCACACTGCAGTACCTAACCCCTTACTGGCTAAGGTTACAAACATAGGGTAATGTGTTTCTAATCAGTCCTACATGTCACCAAAATGCCTATGACCATACCCCAACAGATATCCCAGTTCGTCCGTCTACTCTCCCTAGACATTGTCAATCCACTAAGGTACCAGATTGTTTAAATGGTGCCTGTGTAATGAATTGGTCCTGTAGTCCTAGACCCCTTTCCAACTTCCCACACAAACAATACACATATCACACATTCACTATAATGATATCAAGATACAAATGCATGAGAAATTATCACAAATATTGGATGGCATGTTATTTACCAAGGAAGGCAACACAATCATGCAAGTTATTTAAAAACATATAAACAAAATTCAAGGTTCTATCTCTCACCTGTGTACTTGTTAATTCATTGTTCCACACCACGTGAGTCGACCTCGTCTACATACGTGACACCTATTTACGAGAAATGAGGTTATTAGGTCATCATTTAGTGGTAAACAATGGTATAAGAAATACAGAGGATGTCCGGTTGTAGTCATCAATTGGAGGCTACGACCAGTCTTCCCTCTGGACTGGCAAGGTCACCAATCTTTGCTCCGGACTGTCTTGTGACTGTACCATTCCTGGGACCTTCTGGCATTGTCCGGTCATGACTCCGGTTTAGCAGATGTGCTACCGGACCTACCCAAAGGGTTGATCTCATATTTGGCGCATCCGATTGCACTGGTTTTGCAACTGGACCTCCTTCCAGATCTACCTCCGGACCTTTACTACAGAAGTTCGTCGGCTGATCATTAGGTCGAAGTTCCGAGGTAAAGCGTCTTTCCTATTTTGAGATCTCCGACTATTTACTAATGTCTCCTGACCAATGCATGGGAGTCATACTCATACGTTCCTGGGTAGATTCATGGTTATCTTGGCATATCTCTGAAAGAGTTTCTTCTTCTTTTACAAGTCTGAGAGAATCTTATCTCACCATTAATGATGACACGGGAGTATCTCCTATGTTGACTGGTCAGGGTTTCTCCCTTACAAACCACCCATCCAAGTTTATTCATAGACGAATAGGCGAACAACTTACCGGCAGCCCATTCGTATTGAAATACAGGTAGCACGAGTGGTGTCGATTCTTTGTCGGTCAACCCACTTCACTTCACCTTCTTCCTCCAAACCTCCCTCCTTTTAAAAATGTGTCAAAGCTTTAGAATGGGTGCGTAACTCTAAGAGAGAGGGTGAGGAAGACTTGAGTTGATTGAGAGTCTCCCTCTTGAGTGAGACTCTCCACTAGGTAGGGAATGAGGGATAGTTTGACAAGTGTCGAATCTTAGAGGAATAAGGGAACAAATCTACCCCTCATTCGTCCAGAGGGAGTTCGTCCAGAGGGAGTTATAGTTGGATTAGGACCCACGGGACCCGCTTAAGAGCTAGGGAATATTCCCCCTTTTCCAAACCTACAAATTTGACATATGCCAAATTTACGGATAGGTTTCTGGGCCTGTTTGGAGGCAAGGTCCAGTTCCACTGGACCGGGACTCCTCTGACCGGACAGGTTCCAACTAGATATAATCTGGTTGGTTCCAGTCCTATCTAAATTGTTGTTCCATTATATTTCTCATCTGGTTCGACCTGAAATCCTATTTTATCATTGTATCGATTCTGCCCGTTGAGGGAAAACCTAGCACTGGAAGAAAAACCAAATTAGACCCGGTTTTCTTGGTGCGGGTTTTACATGATGCGGGGAATAAAAATAATAAATATAATAAAAAACAGAAGAGATTAAAAAATCGAATCAAGAATTCAATTTGGGTCTGCCACTGGGTCGGAGAGCTTCGTCCATTGTCTTCAATTCATTGTTTCTCACTTTCAAAGCCTATGCAATATGACTCATTAGATTGATCCTTGCTGGGTTCTGCAACAAATGGTCCAACATAGAAAATAGCCTGCGTTTAACTCACTATCGATTACTCCATCAAGTTCTGAAAATTTTCTTCAAGAAAACGAACTTTGGGTAATCTCCCTCAAGATCTCCAGTCTCTTTTTTTTTCTAAAGAAAACGCAATTCGAACCCATCCCGTCCCTGTCCACATTCATACATCCCTTCTCCCTCCTTCCTCTCTCAAGTGGAAAATAAGGATTCGAAGTTGGGATACAGTCATACGTAAGGAGGCTGCTCGAACATGCTCAACAACTTGCGCTTTATTCGTTTTGGCTTCTTGGAATAGAGCTCGACAATGACGACGAACAAGAAGGGGGAAAAAATGCCCTTTTGATCAGTATTCGCTATTCAGTAATCAGATTCAGATTTTGAGGTAAGGAGAAAAGAGGGATGGATGGGGGCGAGACAGTAATCGTCGGCCCTGGTTTGGAGCCAGACAGTAACGGCTAGTAAGAGATGGACGGAAATGAAGAATACAAGGTGAAGTGACAGCAAAAGGAGGGGTATTTTTGGCATCAACACGTTTAAGAAGAAGACACGTCATCAACTAATAGATCTGTCATAATGAACAATATATGTATGAACCATACATGAGAAATTAAGGGAGGATCGGGTAATTAATGCAAAAGTTGGTGTTGAGGTCACTTAAGGCAAAATACAAAGGAAGTGCATGAAATTCCCCCACCCCCCGCCAAAAAAAAGAGAAGGTATCCGATGTTCGCAACAATGAGGAGTTAGAGTTTAGAAATGATGACTCGTGGGAAAAGAAAAGGGAGGGGTTTCTTCACGTCTTTGTCGAATGGTTGCAATCAGATATTGTCACTCCAAGATGTGTCTAAGATTAGATCTTAACATCTCATCTTTTTAAATACCAAAACTAACATCTCATCTCTTTAAATACCAAAACTATTTTTATTGGATCTTAATATCTCATCTCTTTAAATACCAAAACTAACATCTCATCTCTTTAAATACCAAAACTACTTTTATTAGATCTTAACATCTCATCTCTTTAAATACCAAAACTACTTTTATTGGATCTTAACATCCTAGGACCGGGCTCCTTTGTAGCACTCACAAGTGCTACATGCCCAGTAGCACAACTTGGATCAGCGCTATGCGGACAAGGCTACATCCAACGCTCAAAAAAATATGTAATATTATAAAATATGAGAAGAAATAGGAGATCAATGGAAATTGTTAATCAAAATTCCGTGCCATCGCGTTCTCCCATTTCTCCGTTAGAGCGGAGTCTTTTACTGCAATTGTACCTCCACTGGGGCGAGAAACTAAACCTCGCAAGACCCAGAGGGAACACCACAAGCGCAGGAGCAGTAGAACCAGAAGTAGCGTCTTTCTCAAACTTGTTAAACTCCCTAGAGTCACTATCAGTCCGGATCTACTGCTCCTTGATATCAACAGCGTTATCACCGTCTACATGGATCATAACAAACAGCAAGAACCCATTGAGCCCCAATGCACAGAAATGCTTAGAATCGAAGGGATCAAGGCGAATGCATGAGAATAATTCGAGGGCAGAGTTCCACACCTCCGGAGACAAACAACGTCTGAGATTTATGGAAATGGACACCACGAACTGCCCCATCGTGCTCGTTGAATTTGTCAATAAGAGTCCCCATCCTACAATCCCAAAGCTAGATCACACCACTGGGAAAACTTGCATGAATCCATGGATTCTTAATATGAAAACTCAGGTCCTTCACCCGATTACTCTTAGTCTCGAATTTCGTCAGCATCGTCACGACTCAAGTCTCAAAACCCTAAGAATAGCACTAGAACACAAAGCAAATAGAATCACAACTTTCAGCATCACAGGAAAACAAATAACAAGACCTTCAATCCCTCAATGGATTGAAACGAGTTCAAATTATCGATCAACACTGCAACCACATTAGGGCTACAATCCACATGCCCAGGTTTAGGAAACAAAAATAAATCTACAGAGACAAAATTTATCGATAGGATGAGAAATTAGGAAATAGATATAGTGAGAGAAATTTTCTACCCCAGACATGGAAAGAAGTCCAGATCAAGCGGAATTCATCACCGCCTGCGGATCGCCACTATCAACACCACTAGAGGAAGGGAATCAGAGGTCAGTGACGAAGGGGATAGTAGGACAAGTAGGGTAAAGGTTAGAGGCGTAAACCCATAACAGACAGCAAGAACCCTTACGCTCCAGTACAAGAGATCGCTCTGAGAACGAGGAAGAGGGCGCGGGATTTTGATTAACAATTTCAATTGATCTCCTATTTCTTCTCCTATACTGTAACATTGCGTTTTTTTTTTTTTAGCATTGGATGCAATCTGCCCACATGGCGCTCATCCAAGGGTGCTACAGGGCCTGTAGCACGTATGATCGCTGTAAGGGAACCTGTAAGGGAACCGGGTCCAACATCCTATCCCTTTAAATATTGTTGCTGCTAAATTCACACATCGTCTCTTGAGATGATATAATTTGCATGAAACACGGACAAGATGAGCAAAGGAGGGAGGGGAGAAGGGGGGGGGGTCAAACTTAGGGCCTCAAGACCACGCCGTTAGGGCCTCAAGACCACGCCGATGCCTAAGTCATGATCCAAACAACAAGCAGTAGAAAAACTTGTAGGAAGTGGAGACAATAGAAAACTCACTGCATCATTAGAGTAAGAGAGCTCTAATAGGGGTTTCATGAACGAGATATTAGGCTTGAATCTAGTTTCTGGGATCCTTTGATGAGGGTTTCTTTTATAGAGATGAGTCCGTCCCTAACTTTCAGGCATGGTGGAAACCCATGTGTATCAGGTACTCACTTATATGGTTCTATAAAGAGTGAGCTTGAGTCGAATATATCGGGATCTTTCCACATGTCTTGATTGACTGATCGGACCTTGATTAGGCAGTATGATCAAGGACATGGGATTCGCTCGAGAACCATATCAGAGTCATTAATGCAAATCACTTGAGTAGGTGTTGACATAATTAATGCGGTGAGGAGAAATAAATGCCAAGCCTTTTGTCTACTATCGCTGCATTTAATGTTGCGCTCAGCTACGGAAGCATTAATTGTGTTGTGGCCAACAATCCACCTATAGTCAGGCCAAGCCTTCCCTTACGCACTCTAAACCCATGCAGTAGATGTGTCAAGGTTTCCTTGCTTTTGACTTTGTAGAAGGATTGATGTGTCTATTTTCCATTATCCCTTATTCTATTGACGTGGCACGATCTCATTGGTTGGTGTAATTTATCACTAATAAATACCATAACCACCCTTGTTGGATGCAAGATACCTAGGTGACATACATTCAGACTAGGGGTGTCAATGGGCCGGTTTGGTCCAACTTTGGTTTGGGCCAATTCGGTTTCGGTCCTATACTTCCTACATGTATATTTAATAAAATGTTGGAATTTAATGTACTCTTTTTGGTCCATTATCATGTTGGATCATTTTTAGTCTTATTGGTCCAGTTTGGTTCAAACTTATCAATTGACCTTGTCCGATTTCGATTTTTCACAAGGATCTAAATCATAGCCCAATTACTGCCCAATAAAGTTTGATTTTGGTTTGGTCCAAATCGAATCTGTGTTCGGGGTTTAGTTTTCAGGTTGTACCCAATTTTGACACCCTAATTCAGAGGGACCCTTTTTTTAATATTCCTTGGATAAGTTTATGGAGTAGAGAAGCAAAGCTATCTTTCTTCGTATGTTTTTCCAAATTTAAATTCCATATTCATGTTGAAATCAAATCTAAACATGATGCAGAAAAGTAAAACAAAATAGAAAAAGACAAAATCACACAACACAAAGTTTTGCGTGGTTCCACAGTACGATGAGATGTACTTCATTATTAATGGGAAATAGGGTTTCAGTGCTCATCCTCATACCTTGTCAGATTATAGAGAAAGTCATCTATATATTTATAAAGAACCCTATACATGTGTATTTACTAAAATACCTGAATAATCCTGTACAGACCCCCAATTCTTTGAGGCTCACCAAGGTAACACCAAAATTTGTCACTAGATCCGTGACATTTAACCGTACCTTTTTTATTTGGGTCCATCTTCTTGACACCATGCATGTGTCGAGGAAACTTGACACCGCAATCAAAATAGGGGGCTAGAATGAGAAATTCACAAATAAAGGTAATTTGGAGAACTTCCTAAATAGAAGGAAAGATGGGAAGGAGGGAGTGTTTGCCTGCGGTGTCATGGAAATTATCCCTTTTTATTTCTCCCTTATTCAGCCTGAGATGCATAGAAGTAACTACAAGTTTTTACAAGTAAAATGATAACATATATGCATAACCGTACTTGCAAGTTGCGCCATCTTAAGTAAACAGGAGGAAGGCCATTTTTACTTGCATACATTACTCCCACACACACAAGCAGCACACACACAAAAGGGATGAAAGCATAGATAGGTTTAAGCCATCAACTGCTGGAATTCAGGGAAACCAAGCACACCATCGCCATCACGATCGAATACCTGTACGATGCCCTTGCACTCTTCAATTGATACTTCGTGTCCAAGGCGACCGAATATCTTCTGCAACCTCTCTGGGGTAATGCACCCAGATCCGCCCTTCTCCCCTGCGAACATCTCAAAGGCTCTTTTGAGATCATCATCCCCACCTTCACGTTCCATCAACTTCACAAAATCATCAAATTCCAGCATCAAATTGTCGCCACCTGCTGCGTCCAGATCATTGATCACTGCTTGAGCATCTTCCGGTGACAAGAATTCCCCTATGGACGCAAGGTAAGATCTGAGTTCAGAGCCTGAGATTTTCCCATTACCATCAGCGTCAAAGTAAAGGAATATTTCTTGGAGTTCATCTTTGGGAGCTGTAGCAAGCTTATGAGTCTGGGAATGATGGAGGCGATGGAGACTTAGTATGATGCTCTTGTTGGAGAAACATGTAGATAATATGGGCTTGGAAGCAATAGCAGTTGCCATTAGAGCAGGAAGGCTTAGAAGCTAGTGTGTGTTGCTTGTTTCTATGAGTGAAATGAATAGCATAAAAGACACTTTATATAGACTGTGAAAGCATGGAGAAGTCAGGGTGACAGGAGGATTTAAAGTCTTTCTATTTCTCGACGCTTGAACGTTCATGGGAAAGTTTCTAAAACCAAAACAGCTTAAGTGAGTAAGTTGCTTGGCAGCTTCGTTTGGGTTCCAGAATTGAGTCAGGAGGACAGTGTTCCTTGCGCTTTCATCTCTGGATAAAAATCTTCTCCTGCGGAGCTGCCGGTTGCCAAAGATTAAATTTCGGTTGACATAAATACCGATGTATTGGTATGTGTGTCGACTGAACTCTAGCTCTTGGATCAACTAATAGTTCCACCTACTGCGCAAAAATATCCTCTCCTGCGCGCCAGCCCACCATCTAACAGGCTGGAATACATCGGTATATGTGCCGGTGTATTCCAACCCGTCAGATGGTGGGCTGGCGGGCTGGCGCACGGGAGAGGATTTGAGTCCCACCTACTGCAGAGGATGTGGATCACTCCATACTTGACGTATCCAAATCCTCTTCTCCTAGAGGATCGGGAGGAGAGGCAGTGGTCCCTTTAGATGGTCAACGTCTGGGACTCGTCCGAGCCCTCCATCAGAGTCGACACCCCCTTGTCAACTTGGATGGAGGACTCGAATTTACTTGAGCCCCAGGTGTCGACCATCTCACGGCACTACCCCCTCTCCTCCCCTCCCCTCCCAAAGAGAGGAAGGGAGGAGAGGATGTGGATCCATACTTAACCCATTTGCCTGCAAAACAAATAAAACAATCCATTTGTGTCTACCTAAAATGGGTAAAGTACAAATAAAAAAAAAGAATGAAAATTTTTTAGATATGGTCCATTGCTTTATGCCAAAAATAGAATTTAGAATATTTTTCATTAATTCTTTATCATAAAAAATCATGATATGTTTTATTAATGTATATCAAAAATAGAAAGTAAAATATTTTTATTCTTCGTTTTAGGCTTATTTTACCTGAAAACAATTTAAGGCGTTGTTTGTTTTCGTTCAAATTTTGCTGGTATATTTTACATGAAATTTTGCTTCATGTAATTTTTTTATATAATACTTTTTCGTTTACATTAGAAATTTTTTTATTTATATCTCTTTACATGGAAACTGGTAGAGCTTATCTTGTAATAAGATACGGTATTGTGTATTTCTCATTAAGAATTGACATATTTATAGGATCATGGATCTATGTATATTACATTTAAGAAGGTAATCCATGTATGTTACAGCTAAGAAGATAAGAGCCTTATCATCCACGTATGTTACAGCTAACAAGATAAGAGCCTTATCGTCTATGTACATTATAGCTAATAACCTTATTATCGTATGAGATCTTGCAATGGTTATCACATGCAATATCAAGGGAGTTCACGATTCTTGTTGGAGAGATTGACCGGATGTGGACTATTGAGGAGTAATTCATGGAATAGCTGAAATCTCTTTAATAGAAACTAATGATATAAGGAGAAAATGAATAAAAATTATTATTGCTGGCCCAATAAATAAATATGTTCGGTGACAGTAGAGAGGTAATTTCCAACATGATCCATCAACCCGAGACGAGTATGATACAAACTAAATAGTTAGGATTAAGAGAAGTTTGATCCTGCACAATATAATTAATTATGAATTTAATTACAATTGGCATGATAAAATTATGGGAAAATTTCAGCCACAATCCCTGTAGTATAGCTTATTATCACGTGTTCATATTTTTTCGCGATAATATCACTAACACACTTAGTTTTGAAAACGTGGTTTAGAAAGACCCCTCCTTTAGGTTATGATTAACTGATGACGTGTCACCATCCAAAATTCATTAATGACAATCCTACCCCTCCCCCCATCAATATGTTAACTTACCCTTTTGCCCTTTTAATTTTAAATTCCTTTCCTTTCTTCTTCTTCCTCCTTCTTCTTCTTCTTCTTCTTCTTCCTAGGTGTAATCCTCTGTCGAGCATGCAGAAGAATCAAAGGCTGGTTTGATGTCCAGCCAACTAGATTCAAGAGCCTGCGAATTTAGAGTAAACAATAGCATGAGTGCAACAAATGGCTACGTTGTGATGGCAAAACGAGAAGCCTTCCACCTTGAAATCGAGCTTGTAGTAATTCAATTTCTTCGTTGGATCCTTTCTCATCGTTGATTCTATAAGAGTTGGTGTTTGATGAACTTGATATGACACTGAGAGGGGGGGTGAATCAGTGTCTGAAATTTTTCTCTGATTAATTACTGCTGCCCAGAGCTGATGGAGATATATTCTTTTACACACACACAAGCGTATGCAAATCTACCTCGCTACCACTCAGTGGCCAGGTCTACCAGATTTGCACACCCATCCTGCAAGTCATTCCACGCACTCCAAAATATAATAGAAAATAAACACAATGAACACAGAGATATTACGTGGTTCACCAACACAGTGTGTGATAGCTACTCCACGGAGTAATGCCCAACGGACTCCGTATTTACTCAACACTCAGCTTTTAGTCTCTAACAAGACAAGGATATTAACCCTAGGTTTTCCCAGCATAAACCGAGAGGGCGCACCAACGCCAAGATTCGGGCTTAACGGCCCGGTGTCCAGCACCCACTGAACACATCACGCTTAACTCGCACCCACGAGAAGCAAGTCACAATTTTTTAGGCTTATAATTATGCCTTACAATTTTCCCCCACTAGCTAGGTATTCAATAATTTTTACCTACGCTAGCATACAAAATATTGAAAGCAACAAATAGATAGGGAATTGAAAAACCTTACAACTGCTTTCGAATGACCATCAATATCTCTGAAGCTTCACACTGCCCTTAGGTACTCTCTAACAGTCTTCAATGATGATAGAGATCGATTCACAGAGCACACCTCATCGACGGGCTTCCAATCTCTTCCACACAACCCATAATCACCATGAATATGAAAATAAAAGCTCTACTGACCTCTCACAGGGATTTAGCACTCCATTGATGCACAAAGAAGAGCGGTTGGAGATTGATCACTCCCACAGAGCACAAAACCCTAGAAAACCTTCTCTTTGCCTTCAAAACGCTCTTTTTAATTTTTATCTAGGTTTTTATAACTCCCAACGGCTCCCAATAGATAGGGCATCAAAAAATATGAATGCTGCAATTTGAACGGACCGATTTGGAGCTCGGATGAAGAAGTTATGGCAGTTTGAAGATTGGCTAATCTCGGATAAGGAAAGAGAATCTTTCCTTATATAACTACCACTGCGCCGCACCGTAGCCGAGCCGCGTCTTTGTGGGCTGTCAGATGCGAATCTGAGAGGTGAGGATCAGTCGTCGCCGCGGATCTTGGATCTCCTTCTCTTTTTCTTGACGAAAAAGCCCCTATACAACTTGTGAAATGCCGAAATTGCCCCTAAACAACTTATGAAATGACTTTTTCGAGCGATTCGACAGAAACTGCGATATCTCTCTCATCCGACGTCGGAATTGAGTGATTCAAGTTGCGTTGGAAAGCTAACTCGATGCTCTACATATTTCCAATGCCGGATCTCCATGAACCTGCTGCGGGACCCACCAAAAATAGACCCAAAGTTAAAACTCTGTCAAACCTTGGAATTTGAACCCGAAACTTTGTGTGCATGCATACCAAGTGCCGTGGGCTGCCGTGTTGACATGTCACCTTGCCATCACACCTGTGGGTCCCACTCACATTTTTTCTCTCTCCTATTTCTCCCTCTTCTGATTCTCTTTCTTCTTTCTCTCTCTTGAATTTCTCTCTTTAACGCCACAACACCAGAAACATGAGAAACATGGACATGATTAGAAAAGCTTCAGGAACACTGTCGCATCATCAGAAACTCGGCCGCATCATCAGAAACTCGGCCACATCACCAGTGGGGTCCACAAACACTCTCTCTCATCAAAATCAGTGTAATATCCCATTTAACTCATTGTAAGTCATCTAAAACATATGTAGAACCTTGTAGAACACATAAGCAAAGTTGCCACATCTGTGCCACTGCACACTGACACTCTCTCTCCTACACTGATACTCTCTCTCCTCATTTCTCTGACTGAATGCTCATAAGCACTGTCACATCAGCCAAGTTGCCAACAATGACAACATAAAGTCCAACAGTGTTACATATGAAATTCCTCGACTGATAATCCTCCTCCTACAATTGTCCTCATCATTGCCTCCTCAACTTCTTTCGGACCCCCAAAAGCTTCAATTATATCATCAACATCATCATGATCTAAAAATTATTTTCCAAGTTCATTTTTTTTTCTTCAACCTATGGTAAACATGAATCTGAAATATCACACTCTTTCTTCTTATTTTTTTTAGGACTTACAAGAAATCAAGGGGAATATGAGAAACAATGACGTGACATTAAGCGTCCTGTTGGAGCCTGGAGTGTGAGTGAGTGGCATACATGCCACTCTGATCCATTTTTAGTATCCCCCTTAAGAGAGTAATGAGCATCAGATCTGAGAGACATGTGGCACCCAGATTACCATTCGTCCTTAATGGGAGGAGACGGTTGATCTATAAATACTAATGGGTAGGGTCCTGTGCACACTTATGCAATTGAGAACTTCATCATGTTCTCTGTCTAGGAAAAACTGAGTACATAGAATCCCTCTCCCTTTCTTCCCTTTTGATCACAGAGACACTAGTGGAAAGCAGAGCTTCGTATGAGGACTACTGTGAGGACAAAGATGGAAATCTTTAGAAGTCGCCACCTAGATTTAGGTCTAGGACCTTAAAAATGTGAAATCTCACCCCAAGGTAAGACTTTGATTGACTCATGACCCTTAGATTGGAATTCTGGTCCATCAGAGATTGGGTAAAGCGTCGGAGTTACGGTTATGGGAAGGGGTTAGGCACCCAAACCGCCCGATCGAAATCGGTCTCCTATACCTTTCCTATGCTA
>CM053271.1:32158267-32202267 GCA_028583415.1 Protea cynaroides
TGCTTGGATCCACCTTGATACCATTTGCAGATACTACGTGACCCAAGAAGGCCACTTCCTTCAACCAAAATTCATACTTCTTGAACTTGGCGTAAAGCTTCTCCCATCTCAGCCGTTGAAGGGCTGCTCTCAAATGTGTTGCAGGAGTCTCCTTGTCCTTTGAGTAGACCAATATTTTATCAATGAATACGATGACCAAAGTGTCCAACATGTCATGAAACACTCGGTTCATTAGTTCCATGAACGACGCTGGAGCATTGGTCAACCTGAATGACATTACCAGGAACTCATAATGCCCATACCTTGTTCTGAAAGCAGTTGATGGATTCATAATTTTATATATTTATTTCCCTTATATTTAGTCTATTTAACATATTATATGTCTTATGGTACTCATTTGTGATGATTCATTATATAAAAGACATTGGTGAAAAGTATTGATAATTTATGTTTAAAATAAAAAAATTCTGATATTTTTAATAATGACCTTCTAAATTTCATGTAGGTTTTTAATGTGGAAAGAATTATAGAAATCAAACGTGATCTAAAAATCGGATCTGGAAAGTTGATTTGAATTCAAACTAGAGAATGAAGATTATCACCCATAAAAGGTTTACTATTTGAAGGATTTGATTGATTGTCAGAAATCTTGAGGAGAATATATACCTCTATGGAATATTACAAAGATTGGTAAATCTAGAGGTGACATTTGGTTAATGATGGAATGATTCTCTATCTAATCTAGGCAAGCAGATTTTGTTTAATCTTTATTTCCATGTAATAAGGTTGTCAATTCTAGACATACCAGTTTTAATCTTCTCTACTCTGGCTATTTAAGCAATGTAAATGCTACGTAATAGAGCATCGAAGAATTATTGAGAAGATAATTTTATTTCTTTTGTCTTTCTTTTCTATCATGTCTAGCTAAGTTCTTTAGTTGATTCAAGGGGAATTCAATCCGGTTAGTAAAATTGTGAGATTTTGTTCTTAATTTTAATTATTCTTTTATTTAAATATCTGTGTTTTTTTGGTTTTTCAAATTAATGAGTGTATGATTCAGTTTATTAAGAGGCCTATTAATTGATTGAGTTATGTGGTTTATTGCTAACCTGAATCCATAATCCGTAATTGTTATGGAGTTCAGGAAAAGTAGCAATTGAGCAAAACAATTATGATCCAAGTTTTTGTTACTTGCTTAAAAGAAACATAGAATAAACTAAATAATCTGATGCTTGTTAGATTGTTGTTCATCTTTAACTCCCTCCAAGAGTGTAATGCTATCAATAAATTCATGAGGATTGCTTAATACTGATTGGTTTATTAATAAGAATTAAATTGTGTGCTGGGCTCAAATTAATGAAATTAGGGAAGGTAAGGATTGTCTGGCTTTTTGATAATCCTTGGTTAAATATTTGAATAGAGAATATATATATATATATATATATATATATATATATATATATATATATATATATGAGGTCAGTGATCAATTTGCAGCCGTGAGTAAATTTTCTTGAATCGACATCATCTTCCATTGAATTTTTGTTACTTAATTTTCTTGTTAATTAAATTGCAGAAGAAAACCCTCCTTTTTCTTGGTAAGTAGACAATTTGATTAACTAGTCTTTGTGGATCAACCTTTACTTATCATTACTATTCATTATAGGTAGAGTAATTTATTTTTGGTTGCGCTCGACATGCATCAAAATTTGACGCCGTTGTCGGGGACTAGTTTTAATCAGATTGTGATTTTTTTTCATTTTATTTAATTTTTTTAGTCACTTGTGTTCTTACCTTTGTGTGATTTTTTTTTTTTTTTTTGTTTCAGGTGTCCATAGTTTTTCCGACAGGTATTGCTTGCGCATGAAATTTCGGACGACTTAGGGGCGCTACAAGAAGCTTATTTTGAAGAACATTAAAAAAAAACATGATTTACTATTTTTAATTTTACTTGGTTTTCTTGCACTTGGTGTTGTAAGTCAGAATTTTTTTTTTTGGGATTCTTTTTTTTTTTATTATTTTTTTATCCATTGTATGGGTATCTTGGTTAATGACTTGATCTTCTAACTTTGGTAAATTGATATTTGATCCAGAACCCGAAAGAACTTTGCATCGATTAAGGAAAGAAGCTAAGAAAATTCTGGGAGAACAGGTTTCAACATCCCAAGGAGTAATTGTTTCTGATATAGTTGCTAGTGAGCTATTAATAGGGGAAGCCATGGCTAAAAACAAGACTTTGAAAGAGCTGGCTGCTCCTAATCTAAACCAGCAATCTTTGTGTAATGAATTTCCAAATCTAGAAGCGGCATTTGAATTAAAATCAGGATTAATCCATTTATTACCCAAATTTTGTGGGCTTGCAGGAGAAGATCCTCATAAGCATTTGAAGGAATTTCACTTGGTATGCTCTAGCATGAAACCACAGGGTAACAGAGGCACATATTAAGTTACGTATTTTTCCATTCTCTTTAGATGAATATGCTAAAGATTGGTTATACTACCTTCCCTCTCGTACAATCAATTCATGGAATGAGATGAAACGCCAGTTTTTAGAAAAATATTTTCTTGCATCCAAAGCGGCAAATATAAGGAAAGAGATATGTGGAATTTGGAAACACCATGAAGAAACATTATATGAGTATTGGGAACGCTTCAAGAAGCTTTGCGCAAGCTGCCCATACCATCAAATTAGTGACCAGCTTCTGATTCAATATTTCTATGAAGGATTGTTACCAATGGAGAGGAGTATGGTGGATACCGCTAGTGGAGGAGCTTTAGTTGACAAAACTCCCAAAGCCGTGAAAAGGTTAATTTCTAATATGGCAGCAAATTCACAGCAATTTGGTACAAGGATGGAACAAACATCGAAGAAAGTTAATGAGGTAAGTACATCAAACCTTGAACGTCAGATTTCTGATCTAACTTCTTTGGTGAGACAAATGGTTGTAGGAAATTTACAAACAGTTAAAGCATGTGGCATTTGCTCAGCCACCAGTCATGCTACGGATATGTGTCCCACACTTCAAGAAGATACATCAGTCCAACAAGCAAATGCCATGGGAGGATTTCAAGGGCAATCTCAGCGAAAGTATGATCCATACTCAAACTCATACAACCCTGGATGGAGAGATCACCCAAATCTGAGTTATGGGAATCAAGTTACCCAGAATCATTACCAACCTCCATTCCAACCTAGGCAGCAAGCAAATCAGAGTATGTCACTTGATGAGATTGTTAAGGAACTGACTAGCAATACACAGCAGTTTCAACATGAGACAAGAAACAACATTCAGAATATAGAGAAGCAGATTGGTCAACTTGCAACTTCAGTAAGAAAACTTAAAGCTCAAGGATCTGAAAAGTTGTCATCTCAAACCATCATAAGTCCACGTGAGAATGCAAGCGCCATTACATTACGGAATGGAAGAGAACTTGAGCCCTTCATTGCTAAATCTCCAGATTCGGCCAAGACTATTCAAGAAGAAACAAAAGCCGACAGTAATGATGTAAATTTTTCCAAGGTAAAATCTTAACCAGTTGTGCGTAATTCTACTAATTCTGTCCTTCTCCCTTTTCCCAGTAGACTATCTAAATCAAAAAAAGAAGAACAAGAGAAGAAAATTCTTGAGACTTTTCGAAAGGTAAAAGTAAACATACCTTTACTTGATGTCATTAAGCAAGTCCCAAGGTATGCAAAATTTCTCAAGGAATTGTGCACTTCAAAGAGGAAATTGAGGGGTGATGAGAAAATTAGTGTAGGGGAGGACATATCAGCAGTTATTCAGTGTAAGTTATCCCCAAAATGCAAGGATCCAGGTACGTTTACAATTCCATGTGTGATTGGTAATACTAAGTTTGAATGTGCCATGTTAGACTTAGGTGCATCTATAAATGTTATGCCACATTCAATTTATGCATCTCTAAATTTGGGTCCTTTGAATAAAACGGTGTAATTATCCAATTAGCTGACCGTTCTAATGCATATCCTGAGGGAGTAATTGAGGATGTTTTGGTACAGGTAAATGAGTTAATTTTTCCTGTTGATTTTTATATTTTAAATATGGAAGATAGTAATTCCCCAAATCCTGCCCCAATACTGTTAGGAAGACCTTTCCTCAAAACCGCTAAAACAAAGATTGATGTCCATGATGGTACCCTTACCATGGAGTTCGATGGAGAAATTGTCAAATTCAATATATTTGAGGCTATGAGGTATCCTCACTCTGATGTTCAATCTGTATTTTCTATTGATATAGTTGATGTGTTTGTACATGAGGTTTTTGAATTGAGCTATGAGGATGAGCTGGATGTGGTACTTATTCAAGGATTAAGAAAGACTAACACAATAATGCATCTGAGTCCTGAGATTGAAGAAATGATTATGGCATTACAGTCATTACCTCCATTTACTATAGAGTATGAAGTTAAGAAATTGAATTTAATACCATCTCATGACAAACTGTTACCTTCTATTGTGCAGGCACCAATCTTGGAGCTAAAACTCTTCCTAACCACCTTAAGTATGCTTATTTAGGAGATGATGAGTTATTACCTGATATCATTGCAAAGAACTTGACAAGTGTGCAAGAAGAGAGGTTTTTGAGAGTGCTACGGGACAACAAAACAGCAATTGGTTGGACTATAACTGACATCAAGGGCATAAGTCCATCAATGTGCATGCATTGAATCTTATTGCAAGATGGTGCTAAACCAAACCGAGAAGCTCAAAGGAGACTAAACCCTCAGATGATGGAGGTAGTGAAGAAGGAGATTCTAAAGTTATTAGATGCAGGAATCATTTACCCAATTTCAGATAGCAAATGGGTAAGTCCAATCCAAGTTGTATCGAAAAAGTTTGGAGTGACAGTGGTCAAGAACCAAGACAATGAATTCGTTCCAACAAGGGTCGTGAATGGATGGAGCATGTGCATAGATTACCGCAAGCTAAACACAATGACAACGAAGGATCATTTTCCTCTACCATTTATTGATTAGATGCTTGAGCGATTAGCAGGTAAGTCTTTTTACTGTTTCCTTAATGGGTATTCGGGTTATAATCAAATTGTGATTGCATCAGAGGATCAGGAAAAAATAGTATTTACATGCCCATTTGGGACTTTTGCTTTTAGGAGAATGCCTTTTGGGCTTTGCAATGCACCAGGTACATTTCAGAGATGCATGATGAGCATATTTTCATATTTAATAGAAAATTGCATTGAAGTTTTCATGGATGATTTTACGGTATATGGTAATTCATTTGATGCTTGTTTGGATAATCTATCTCGGGTGCTTGAATGTTGCATTGAAACAAACCTTGTTCTGAATTTTGAAAAATGCCATTACATGGTAGAACAAGGAATAGTTTTAGGACATGTAGTTTCAAGCAAGGGTATTGAGGTCGATAAGGCAAAAATTGATTTAATTGTAAACTTACCCTACCCCACAAGTGTACGAGAAGTGCGTTCGTTTCTTGGCCATTCAGGTTTTTATCGCAGATTCATTAAGGGCTTCTCAAAGATTGCTTTACCATTGTCCAGACTATTGCAAAAAGAGGTGTCCTTTGAGTTTGATCAAGAGTGCAAGGAAGCTTTTGACAAACTAAAATCTGTATTGACTATGACTCCCATTATCCAACCCCCGGATTGGAGTTCACCATTTATGATAATGTGTGATGCGAGCAATTATGCGGTTGGAGCAGTCTTAGGATAACGTGTTGGCAAGCAAGCTTATGTATTCATTATGCATCCCGAACACTCAATGCGGCTCAGTGCAATTATTTTACGACCGAAAAAGAGCTTTTAGCTATAGTGTTTGCATTAGATAAATTTCGGTCTTATTTACTTGGGACTAAAGTGATTGTATTTTCTGACCATGCAGCATTAAAGTATCTATTGACGAAGAAGGAGTCGAAGCCTAGATTGATCAGGTGGATTCGTCTGTTGCAAGAGTTTGATCTTGAGATCAAAGACAAAAAAGAGCTGAAAATCTAGTAGCAGATCACTTGAGTCGGTTAGCAAGAGAAGAGAATCCTAAGCCCTTGAACGAATTCTTTCCCGATGAGCATTTATTCACTCTACAAAGTATGGTTCCATGGTTCGCTGATCTGGTAAATTATTTAGTTGGTAGGGTCATACCTGATGGAATAAGTAGAGAAAAAAAGGACAAACTTAAAAGCAAGGCAAAATACTATGTATGGGATGATCCGTACTTGTGGAGATATTGCTTGGATCAAATTATTGGGAGATATGTGCCTGATTCTGAAATTCAGTATGTCCTTACTTTTTATCATGCTTATGCTTGTAGAGGTCATTTCGGACCCAAAAGAACAACTAAGAAAGTGTTAGATAGTGGTTTTTATTGACCTACATTATTTCGTGATGCTTATGTCATTTGTAAGACATGTGAACAGTGCCAAAAGATAGAAAATTTTGTCACACCCCAATTCCGTACTATTCAGAATGGTGTGATGAACTGTTAATAAACCAACGGTTCAACTAGGATCTCTAATAAGCTGTCCGTTAAAAATAAAACCATACACATTCACATTCATAATCAAAATAAATACACAATAGCGGAAGTCTTAATAATAAATGAACTGAGGAATCTAATTGTGATAATCATAGATAAAGTATCAATTTATGTTGTATCAACTGAGACATAAGTAAATAAATATCAATTACATTTCCTTAATAAATTCAAATGAAAAATCTAATCGAAAACGCATGCATTGCACTCGCATGAGGGATCATGCATTTCCACGAAGTCTTCAGCTTCCATTGCAGCAACGTGCCCATACATTGAAGTATTCATATAGTCCTCCACCGTAGTACCTGCATCATCAACTAAAATATTCGATGTCGAGAGGGTGAGCACACATCATGGCTCAGTGAGCAAACAAAACAATACAACAAACATATGCATGCATTCAATTCATATCTGTGGTCTGGTATATAAGTTTACAATGCGCTATAGAAAGGTTCGGTGGCCGCCTCGCCTCTATGCACAGGGTGTGAAGGTCGGCCCAAAGGTTAACGTTTATTGTCGTCCCCATCCACCCTACCATGGAATAGAGATAGAGCTAAAGTGTTAAGGCCCGGCCTATGACACTTCCCTTGATACTCTACCCATACCAACACGTAAGCCCCTACTGGCGAGGGCTTACAAACTGGGCTCGCAACTAACCAATCCTAATGCCAAATAGTGTATCCAAGGCCTCACCCCAGCATTCCTCAATACATCCATAGAGATAGGGCTAAGGCCCCCCGACAGAGTCAGAGACTACACGGTCTGAAACCACCTCCCCTCATACACTACGATGTAATAGTTCTGATAAAGTAATGGCGATACGACGATGTCAGTGGACAAGACTTGAGTTAGAGATAGAGCTAGAGTGCTGAGGCCCAGCCTATGACACCTCCCTGATTCTCGCTCACATCAAGCACACTAACCACACACATACATTCACATGCCTATTCCTATCATCATCATCATCATCATCATGTTATAAACAATAAATGTAAATATGCATGAACAGTAATAATAGAAATATTGGATGACATGTTAAATGCACATGACAAACATACACGCATAGAATCAATCATGGCATTGGACTCAAGGAATAAAAACAGTTTATTATTAGCCAATTAGTTTAGGTCTTGTTCCCTCACCTTTGCTTGATTGTAGATCCTCTTTCAAGCTTTAAGAATCAACTTAATATCACTATTATATCACTAGAAGACCTAATCAAGTCGATAGAATTTAATTAGATTTAATTCCAATTTTTAAAAGCCTACTGTTAACTGGGGGTCGCAGCATGGGTCGCAGGTAGGGTAGCAGTTTTCTGTGACCCCCTGTAGTAGGGTCGATGCCAGGGTCGAAGTTCCATCGACCCTGGGTGCGAGCACCCCTAATCTGGGCTTCTCGAACACTGGGGGTCGATGCTAGGGTCTGGTAGGGTCGATTCTCCATCGACCCCACGTGCGACCCCCTGTGGGTTTAGTCTAGATTTTCATCCTACAGTCCATTCTTTCATGTTTGGGTCCTATGGCTTGCTTCTGTAATCCATTCCATACATGTTCTATGGTTTAGAACTATAATTTATTCACCTACATGATTTTAATGATCTCCTCCATGGTTTCCATTGAATCCTAACCATGGATGGATGATTTGGGTTTCTCCTACATCATACCCTCTTCATTATTTACTCTAAGGTCTTGAGAAATTCATGGAAATGGTATCCATACCTGAGAATTTGACTTGTTTATCCGAAACCTTCTCTTTGGTCTTCTTCTTCACATTCATTCTCTTCTCATTCTCTTCTCATTCTCTTCTCTTTCTCTCAATCCAATTAGGGTTCTAAAAGGAGTGAAAGGGGCTTAGGGACGTCCTATTTATAGAGTAGAAACTCCAAAAATAGGTCCCATTGAGATTAGAAAAGAATCCCATTGAAATTTGGAAAGTTTCCAATCACGGTTTCTGTCGGTAGACAGGGGGTCGATGAGGGGGTCGGAGATCTCGTCGACCCCTAATTCTAAATTGTCAGACCCCCGGTTATAAACTCAGGGTCTGACTTTTATATTAGGGGGGGTCCGACCCTGCCTAGCTGGGTGTGCGGCCCTCCCCCCTATTTTAGTATTTTTGGGTTATTTTAATACTTGGGATCGTTATCTCCTTCACGCACTTGTTCCATTAGGCTCGACCATGATGGGTAGACCTGGTTCTAGGTGGTAAGATCGGGTTAGTTCGATACGGGTCTTACAACTCCCCCCTACTTATAAAATTTTGTCCTCGAAATTGTACATACCTTCTGAGTAAAAAAAATGAGGATATTGCTTTTGCATAGCATTCTCTTCTTCCCATGTGATTTCTTCCATATCTCTACTTCTCCAGGTGACTTTAACATAATAGATATCACGGTTGCGTAGTCGTTGAACTTTTTGACTAGTGATTTTAGTTGGTACTTCGAATGTCAAATCAGGTAGGTCTATTGTTAAAACGTGCGTCGCATCCTTGACATACTTCTTCAATAAGGAAATATGAAATACGTCATGCACACTTGACATAGATGGTGGTAGTGCTAACTGGTAAACCACTTTTCCACGCTTAGCTAGAATCTCATATGGTCCGACATATCTCGACTTAATTTCCCTTTCTGTCCAAACCGTTTCAAACCTTGCATAGGCGAAACTTTTAAGAAACTTTATCACCCACGACGAATTCAAAGTCTCAACGTTGAGTATCTGCATATTGTTTCTGATGATTCTGAGCTGTTCTCACTCTTTCCTTGATAATGTCGACCACTCGACAAGTCTCTTCAACAAATTCCGGTCCAACAATACTACGTTCCCCAACTTCATTCCAAAACAAAGGAGTTCGACACTTCCTGCCATACAGTGCTTCATAGGGTGACATCTGTATAGTAGCCTGATAGCTATTGTTATAAGCGAACTCAATCAACGGTAACTTTTCATCCCATGATCCTTTAAAATCAATTACACATGCTCGAAGCATATCTTCTAGAATCTGAATTGTACGCTCTGACTGTCCATCTGTCTGTGGATGGAATGCAGTACTAAACTTCAATGTTGTACCCATAGCCTTTTTCAATCCTTCCCAAAACTTTAAAGTAAATCGTGGATCTCTGTCGGACACAATGCTTTCAGGTACACTGTGTAATCGCACAATGTTATCCACATACAGCTTAGCTAACCTCTCCAGTGTATACTGAGGTCGTATAGGTATAAAACGAGCAATTTTAGTCAGGCGGTCTACAATCACCCAAACTGCGTCAACTACTCGAGGAGTCAATGATAATCTTGTGACGAAGTCCATAGTGATGCAATCTCATTTTCATGCTGGTTCCGATAACGGCTGCAACAGTCCTGCCGGTCTTTGTCGTTCAGCCTTTACTTTATGATAATTTAGACATTGAGACACGAACTTAGCTACATCTGCTTTCATTCGTCTTCACCAATATAATTTCTTTAGATCATGATACATTTTTGTACTTCCAGGATGTATCGAATAGATGGTGGTATTGGCTTCTTTCATCAATCGGTGTCTAATGTCCAAGCTTTCTGTTTCAGGTACACATATTCTTTCTTTGTACTTTTGTACCTTTTCTTCATCCAAGGTGAACTCAGGGATAGTTTTATCTTATTCAATGTCCTCTTCTACCGTCCTTAGGAAGGATCTGATTTGATAGCTGTCTTTACTTCATCAATTATATCCGGTATAATCTTCAATGCGGCGAACATATTTGAAAACTGAATAAACCTTTGGTTGGCTGATCCATCCGGTGCATCTATCACAAACTGCTCATTACCGTGATTGAATACCTTCCCAGTAGTACACATTGCGGCAGTTGCGCTAACCTCTCCCTGAGATTTTATCATTGCCTTTCTACTCAACGCATCGGCTACTACATTAGCTTTCCCTGGATGATACTGAATATCATAGTCATAGTCTTTCAATAATTTCAGCCATCTTCTTTGTCTCATATTCAACTCCTTCTTATTAAATAGATAAGTAAGACTTTTATGGTCTGATTTAATCTGAAACTTCTCCCCGTACAGGTAATGTCTCCATATTTTGATAGCATGTACTACTGTCGCTAGTTCCAAATCATGAGTGGGATAGTTCTTCTCATGTGTCTTTAACTGTCTTGAGGCATAGGCAATTAGTTGTTCTCCTTGCATAAGTACGCATCCTAATCCCAGTCCTGACGCATCAGTGTACAAGGTAAATGGCTGTCCTGGAATTAGAATAGTCAAGATCGGAGAGGATATCAATCTAGCCTTCTGTGTTTGGAAACTCTTCTCACATTTATTAGTCCAAACAAACTTCTCGCTCTTCTTAGTCAAACTGGTAAGAGGTACGGTAATTTGAGAATAGTCTTCCACAAATCATCGATAATACCCAGCTAGACCCAAGAAACATCTAATTTCTGCAACTCTCTTTGGTGCTTTCCACTTCACGATAGCTTCGATCTTGCTAGGATCCACTTTAATTCCTTCAGCGGATACAACATGGCCTAGAAATGCGACTTTCTTTAGCCAAAACTCACACTTTGTAAATTTGGCGTAGAGCTTCTCCTTCTGTAGTTGCTGCAGTGCGACGTTTAGATTTTTAATATGAGTTTCCTCGTCTTTGGAGTAGACCAATATATCATCAATGAATAAAATAATCAACGTATCCAACATATCATGGAAAATCCGATTCATAAGTTCCATAAAGGTCGCTGGTGCGTTCATCAATCCGAAAGACATGACCAAAAATTCATAATGTCCATATCTGGTCCTGAATGCTGTCTTGGGAATATCACCATCCTTAATCTTCAGCTGATGATAGCCTGACCAAATATCGATCTTAGAGAACACTTTTGCTCCTTGCAACTGATCGAACAAGTCATCGATCCGAGGCAATGGGTATCGATTCTTGATTGTTAGTTTATTCAGTTCTCGATAGTCTATACACAATCGAACACTACCGTCCTTCTTCTTTACGAATAATATTAGCGCTCCCCATGGTGATATGCTAGGGCAAATATAACCCTTGTATAGCAGTTCTTGTAGTTGTACTTTCAATTCCTTCAGTTCAGTAGAAGCCATTCGATAAGGTGCTTTCGATACTGGTGCGGCTCCAGGTATAAAATCTATAACAAACTCTGTAGCTCGGTCGGGTGGTAATCCTGGTAGTTCTTTAGGAAATACGTTTGGATAGTCACGCACGACATCAATATCCTCCATTCGTGGTGCATCTTTGGTAAGGTCGACCACAGATACTAAATATCCGTCTGCTCCTTTCTTAAGGCACTTCTTAGCTTTCAGCGCAGAGAGTATGAGCTTTCGTTTACGGGGAAGTTTGGTTCCCGCAAAACTAAACTCTGCTCCTTCCTTGTCTTTAAATGTCAGTTTCTTTTCGACACACAATAGGTTTGCAGAATGCTAAGCTAACCAGTCCATTCCCAAGATGACGTCAAAGTCTGCCATCTCAAGTTGGATCAAGGTTGCATCCAAAGTCTTTTCATCAATAAGAACTGGACATGGTCCATAACCTTTTTCTAACTCCACTTCTAATCCCATAGGTGATTGTACAAGTAGTTTGTAATCTAATGTTTTGATGGGTAAATTCAGCTTCTTTCCAAATGACACAAATATAAAGGAATGAGTAGCTCCTGAGTCAAAGAGTACTCTGGCGGGTATGCCATTTATAGGTACAATACCTGTGATTTATTTTAACTTAGTCTACATGCTCATACAATGTAATACAACTTAAAAAAATTTAAGTCATACCTGTGACCACATCAGGCGATGCGACAGCATCCTCAGATGTAACCGCATAAACTCGTCCATGATGTAGCTGCTTCCTGGGCTTAGGACATTCCCTTGCCATATGTCCCACTTGATTGCAGTTATAACATTTCATCCCTTCAGTAATTAGTTTTTGCTGCGGTTGAGCTACGGAAATAGTCTTGGTTGCAGCGGTAAAGCCTTGAGCACAAAAGGGTTTGAATGTCTTGTTATTCCCTCCGTTATAAGAATTTCCAGCTGGCCTTTTTATACCTCTGTTTTGCATGAAATAACTCTCCTTTTGGCTTGATTCTATAACTCGAGCAATTTGTGGCGCTTCATTATAGATTTTCTTTTCATGTCCTAGAACATGCTCGTGGATGCTTCCCCTAAGTCCCATGATGAACCTTCGGGTCTTGGTGTTTTCCTCTTGTATACTGGCGGGTGCAAAGAACAACTCCTCATAACGCTGTTGATATGCATCCAAGATCATCTGCCCCTGATATAAACTCAAGAACTCTCTTTCCATAGAATCTCTGAAACTTCTAGGAAAGTACTTCTCAAAGAATGCCTCCTTATAAATATCCCAAGTCAGTTGGGCGTGCTTTGTTAATAAATATGTCCTGGTAGACCTCCACCAATGGTGTGCATCTCCTTTCAACATAAAAGTGGCACACAATACTTTTTCTTCTTCATTTACTATCATCATCATAAAATTTCTTTCCATTTCGTCAACCCAGTGTGCCGGCCATAAAGGATCTGCTAGCTTGCCATTAAATTCTTTGGGCTTCAGTTTCAGAAAATGCTCCACCAGTCTGGAGTGGTCTAGTTGTTGCGGGACATACGCCCCATATATAGGTGGTCGGTATTGATATCCACCTTGAGCTACCTCAGGATTTTATACTTGAGCTTGCATGATGGGAGTCTGAGGTGCGTGAGGTACTGTGTTACTTCCCCCTGGAGCTGTGCTTGCTTGTCCTGCTAGCATTGGAGGTGTCCGTGCAGCTAGAAAAGTCATGCCTATGGCAGCTTGTATAGTGGCCTGTGCCTGTTGCATTTGCTGCAGCTGTTGGGCCAAGTTCATTACGACTGTAGCTAGGTCTATAGGTGGAGCTGGCAGATTTATAGGATTTGTCTGCCCATTAATGACAGACGGTGCCGTGTTCGTATTCCCCTATGTTTTTGGGTGTGTCTGGCTATCTTCCCCCACAGGTGGTGGTGGTGGGATAGAGTTACGGCTTTGTCTGGTTACTCTTCGTCCAACCATTATCTAATCTGGTAGTGGAATTGCCTGAAAGTCATTGAATATGTGAGACAATCATTATATAATTCATTCTTATATTTTCAAACCACTAACAAATGCAAATTTCAAATTTTTCAGATCATTCTGTCAAAATTTCTGTCTTTTTAATGAAGGTCAATGGTGGGGGTCGATGGTTATCCGACCCTAGAATCGACCCTGGGAATCACTGATTCTTACCGAGAGCCGGGGGTCGATATGGGGGTTAATGGGTGTCTGACCCTAGGTTTGACCCCTGGTTCTTTGTCAGATTACCGAGAGCCGCGGGTCGATGAGAGGGTCGGAGGGGGGGTCGGATGTCTTGGTCGAATTCTCCGACCCTCGGACCAAAAATCAAGTTTCTATTTCCGATTTTGAATCCATTTCTCATTCTTCCTCCTCCTTTCTGACTCAACTCGTCCCTCTGAGTTGCTACAATGACAACTCCGATCCGTTGGTGGTTTGTGCTTCTCGTTTCGACGTCTACACCTCTCTTCTACAAGTATATCTTCTACGTTTTTTCATGTTTTTAGGTTTCCTTACCTCGATTTTTGCTCGTATATCTCGTTTTCTTCAAATTAAACTTTTTCCAACCGTAAAAATTCGATTTTTATTGGGGGCTTTTGTTGTTGGTGACTCAAGGAACGAAAACCCTAAAAAATATTTGAGTTTCATCGGTTGGTTATCAAGAAACTCAAAATTTACCCTTTTTGCCCTAATTTGTCGAGATTTTGAATTTCTTGAAATTTCTTCCAATCCAATCTCATTAGCTAAAATTTCCAACTGTATGAGTCTTACAGGATAGTTTAGGATCTATGTAAGTCCTCCTGCCCACCTGTATGGGTGAAAAGTAAGGCTTTTGACCAATTTACGTCGTTATAATGTCAAAATTTTGGGTTTTTCATCTCTACTAAGCCATTATTTGTTTCTCTTTGTTATTTGCAGATACTATGGCTTGTACCAAGGTACCTAGGGTTTGTGACCGTCTTCGCTTCTGTTCCAATGAAGCCAAGACGCAGTATGCCCACTACGCTCGTAAGAAAGTAGAGGGAGGCCGCAAGGTGGACTTGGCTAGCCTGGCCTTGATCGATGTGGAGGGGGCTTTTGGTGATATGGGCTGGCTCCCTATCATCACCTATGATGCCTGTACCTGTCCTGACTTGGTACAACAGTTCTTTTGTAATCTCCAAGTGGTGGGGGATTACAACGACGTTGAGAGGGGTAGTGAGCTCAGGATCACTAGCTATGTCAAGGGAGTAGAGATTTCCTTTGACTATCGATAGCTAGCGGACTTCTTGGGTATCTCATATGATGGCTCCTTCGTATTTTGTGCCCCTGGAGAGCCCCAGGTCTTTTCATTACAGATGAAGGCTGAAATAAACCGTCAACTCATCAGAGAGGATCGCTGGGAGATGAAAGCGAGTTATCTACGTTCAGATCCACGGGTATACTATAAGATCATTCAGCACAACCTGATACCACAGAGTGGACATTACGAGAGGGTCTCCCAGTTGACCCAGTATCTGCTGTACTGTATATGCACTAGGCAGCCCGTCTGCCTTCCTTATATCATCATGCGGATGATGATCAGTGCCACATTGCCCAGTCATACTGGCAATCTGCCTTATGGACGCATGATTACTACGCTACTTACTCGCCTAGGTGTTGACTCTGGATGAGAAGATTCAGGAAAAATCCTTCTCATTACCTCTGGATTGGGAGGCCATCTGTAAGATGGGCATGCGGGATGCTCAGGTTAGCGATGAGGAGGGGAACGCGATGGTGTGCCCTCACACTCGAGTGGAGATGGCTAACGCTAAGGCAGCAGCAGCAGCCGCTGGAGCAGGAGTTCATGGGGATGATGACGATCGTCTGTACATGGATGTGGATGCCATACCTCCTCCATCACCTACTCATGCTATAGGAGCTGGTCCTTCTTCTTTAGCTGGTCCTTTACATGTAGCTGGTCCTTTGTATGCACCTTCTGATGACCTGATGGGGATATTGCATGAGATACGAGATGCTCAGCGCTTGTCCGATCAGCTGGTGGGAGAGCTTAGGGATGCTCAGCGTATGACTGACCAGCGGGTGGCTGATCTCACAGCTAGTATCCAGACGACCCAAACGCAGATTGCTTGGTTGACTAGAGTCTACGCTGAGGACTATGATAGAGACCGTGAGGCATCGCCTCCCCCATCACCTCCAGCTTCTTGATGTATTTCTTTTATCTTTCTTTTGTACTTCAGAGTAACTGTCCGGGTTATGGACTGTACTCTTCTTTAGTCATATATATAAACGTTTGTTCTTCTTTTGATTGTATATAAATATGTTTCTCATTTAATATATGCATTATTCTCTTTCAGTTTTGTCTCAAAAAACTCAGATGCTTATGGTGTGTTATTATTATATTTTTTAAATTTTTATCCTATCTCAGTTCACGAACTTTTGTGGAAGTATACTGGTTTCACAGACAAGACCTGAGATGTTCTGATACCAAGTTGTCACACCCCAATTCCGTACTATTCAGAATGGTGTGATAAACCGTTAATAAACCAATGGTTCAACCAGGATCTCTTATAAGCTGTGTCCATTAAAAATAAAACCATACACATCCACATTCATAATCAGATTAAATACATAATAGCAGAAGCCTTAATAATAAATGAACTGAGGAATCTAATTGTGATAATCATAGATAAAGTATTAATTTATGTTGTATCAGTTGAGACATAAGTAAATAAATATCAATTATATTTTCTTAATAAATTCAAATGAAAAATCTAATTGAAAACGCATGCATTGCACTCGCATGAGGGATCATGCGTTTCCACGAAGTCTTCAGCTTCCATTGCAATGACGTGCCCATACATAGAAGTATTTAAATAGTCCTCCACCGTAGTACTTGCATCATCAACTAAAATATTCGACGTCGAGAGGGTGAGCACACATCATGGCTCAGTGAGCAAACAAAACAATGCAACAAACATATGCATGCATTCAATTCATATCTGTGGTCTGGTATATAAGTTTGCAATGCGCTATAGAAAGGTTCGGTGGCCGCCTCGCCTCTATGCACAGGGTGTGAAGGCCCACCCAAAGGTTAACGTTTATTATCGTCCCCATCCACCATACCATGGAATAAAGATAGAGCTAAAGTGTTGTGGCCCGGCCTATGACACTTGCCATGATACTCTACCCATACCAACACGTAAGCCCCTGTTGGCGAGGGCTTGCAAACTGGGCTAGCAACTAACCAATTCTAATGCCAAACAGTGTATCCAAGGCCTCACCCCAGCATCCCTCAATACGTCCATAGAGATAGGGCTAAGGCCCCCCGACAGATTCAGAGACTACACGGTCCGAGACCACCTCCCCTCAAACAATACGACGTAATAGTTCTACTAAGGTAATGGCGATACGATGATGTCAGTGGACAAGACTTGAGTTAGAGATAGAGCTAGAGTGCTAAGGCCCAGCCTATGACACCCCCTGATACTCGCTCGCATCAAGCACATTAACCACACACATACATTTACATGCCTATTTCTATCATCATCATCATCATCATGTTATAAACAATAAATGTAAATATCCATGAACAGTAATACTAGAAATATTGGATGACATGTTAAATGCACATGGCAAGCATACATGCATAGAATCAATCATGGCATTGGACTCAAGGAATAAAAATAGTTTATTAATAGCCAACTAGTTTAGGTCTTGTTCCTTCACCTTTGCTTGATTGTAGATCCTCTTTCAAGCTTTAAGAATCAACTTAATATCACTATTATATTACTATAAGACCTAATCAAGTCGATAGAATTTAATTAGATTTAATTCTAATTTTTAAAAGCCTACTGTTAACTGGGGGTCGCAGGACGGGTCGCACGTAGGGTAGCAGTTTTCTGCGACCCCCTGTAGTAGGGTGGATGCCAGGGTCGGATGTTCCATTGACCCTGGGTACGACCACCCCTAATCTGGGCTTCTCGAACACTGGGGGTCGATGCTAGGGTCTGGTAGGGTCGATTCTCCATCGACCCTACATGCGACCCCCCATGGGTTTAGTCGAGATTTTCATCCTACAGTCCATTCTTTCATGTTTGGGTCCTAGCTTGCTTCTGTAATCCATTCCATACATGTTCTATGGTTTAGAACTATAGTTTATTTACCTACATATGATCTCCTCCATGGTTTCCATTGAAACCTAACCATGGATGGATGATTTGGGTTTCTCCTACATCATACCCTCTTCATTATTTACTCTAAGGTCTTGAGAAATTCATGGAGATGGTATCCATACCTGAGAATTTGACTTGTTTCTCTGAAACCTTCTCTTTGGTCTTCTTCTCCACTTTCCTTCTCTTTTCATTCTCTTCTCTTTCTCTCAATCCAATTAGGGTTCTAAAAGGAGTGAAAGAGGCTTAGGGACGTCCTATTTATAGAGTAGAAACTCCAAAAATAAGTCCCATTGAGATTAGAAAAGAATCCCATTGAAATTTGGAAAGTTTCCAAATCACGATTTCTGTCGACAGACTGGGGGTTGATGAGGGGGTCAAGATCCCGTCAACCCCTGGTTCTAAGTTGTCCGACCCCGATTAGAAACTCAGGGTCTAACTTTTATATTGGGGGGGTCTGACCCTACCTAGCTGGGTGTGCGACCCTCCCCCCTATTTTAGTGTTTTTGGGTCAGTTTAATACGTGGGATCATTATCTCCTTCATGCACTTGGTCCATTGGGCTCGACCATGATGGGTAGACCTGGTTCAAGGTGGTAAGACCGGATTAGTTCGATACGGGTCTTACAAGTTTAACCCGTAGGAATGAGATGATACCAATCCCAATACTTATACGTAAACTTTTTGATGTGTGGGGTATTGATTTTATGGGTCCATTTCCTTCGTCTTTTGATTTTGTTTACATATTGCTTGTAGTTGATTATGTTTCGAAATGGGTAGAAGCAATCGCCACCAAAACTAATGATTCCAAGGTTGTTATACGTTTTATCAGGTCTAAGATCTTTAGCATGTTCGAGATACCAAGAGCACTGATTAGTGATCAAGGAACTCATTTCTGCAATAGACCACTGGAGGCGTTGCTAAAGAAGTATGGTGTTTTTCATAAAACATCTACACCCTACCACCCTCAAACAAATGGACAAGCAGAAGTATCCAATAGAGAAGTCAAATCTATTTTGGAGAAGACTGTGAAACCAAACAGAAAAGATTGGAGCATTCGACTTGATGAATCATTATGGGCTTACCGAACAGCATACAAGACGCCTATTGGGATGTCCCCTTATCGATTAATTTTTGGTAACTCATGTCACCTTCCTGGAGAATTAGAGCACAAAGCTTATTGGGCAGTCAAGAGTTGTAACATGGAGATGGACGATGTTGGTAAGCATAGAAAATTGCAATTGCAAGAATTGGAGGAGATACGACTTGGGGCTTACGAGAATTCCAGCATATACAAGGACAAGACTAAGGCATTTCATGACAAGAGGATTATGAGCAAGCAATTTGTAATTGGACAAAAAGTCTTGATTTACAATTTGAGACTTAAATTGATGCCTAGTAAATTACGTTCTCGTTGGATTGGACATTTTGAAGTTACTAATGTGTTTTCTTATGGTAAAGTTGAAGTTCGAAGTTTCAAAACTAACAAGGTTTTCAAGGTTAATGGGCATCGACTCAAGACATTCTATGAAGGCTTTCATGAGCATACTATAGACGAAGTACAACTGGGGGATCATATTTATTCTGATTGAAGAGTATTGAGTCGAGCTAACGACGTTAAACACAAGCACTGCTTAGGAGGCAACCTAAGAAATCGGATTTGTTTTTCTTATCATTTTTAATTACTTTTCTTTACATCTTTCCATTACATTTTTAACTTCCATTGGGGACAATGTCAGATTTAAGTGTGGGGGAAAGAATTATGATTTCTCTTTTGTTTTATTTTTATTTTTATTTTTTAAGTTTTGTTTTTAATTTTTGTATGATGTGTTAGAGAAAAAAAAACAATTTCAAAAGTTGAATTTAAAAAAAAAATTACTTCAATAGAGTAAGAGAATATGTATGCCATGGATTGAAACTATTTGAATGTGAAAAAAAAATTACATATATGAATTAGTTGAAATAACTTGATAAATGAGCTTTGAGTAACATTGATAGTTGCATTTAGAGGTAAAACATGCAGGTTTAGTAGATAGAATCCAACTAAGTGAGCTTTTGAGCCAAACTAGAATGAGACATCTATGTCAGTCTTTATTTTCTTTGAAGAGTGATATTCTACTATGCTTTTGTATCTCTAGAACTTACTTTGAATCGTGTCAAGAATACATTGATATGTGTAGACATGAAGATGATAAAGGCAAATAGGATTTTACAACCACTTAGCTTAAATGACCAACCTTATATATTTTTACCCTTAGTGGACCCACTTTGAGCTTTTAAACTTTATTTTTCATTGAACAATAAACCATGAGCCTTGAAATATTTGTTTTTCTCATGTTATACCAATCTTTGAACTAGTAGAGCATTGAGAATTATCTAATGGGTTTGAGAGAGATATGTATTGAATAAATATGTGAGTGTTATTCTCAAAAGTGATGGTTGTATGTCAAGAAGTTGGATGTAGTGGGAGTAAATGGTCCTTCTTATGTTTAAAATGTCATGCTATTCAAAAAAAAAAAAATTCAAATAGCAAAACATAGTTCTCAAATGAAAAGAAAAAGAATGAAAAAAAAAAAGAAACTGGAGTTTGGGATGTTTTGTTGAAGAGCTTTATCTATGAGCCCTTATCATTTAGATTGTTCAATTTTTTTTGTCTTAATGCTCTATTAGTTTCTTGGGTTTTAACGTCAGTATATTTTTCTTATCCGTACCCTGAACCTTAGCCCCATTACAATCTTTATAAAGACCTTTTGATTCATGTATGTATGTATTCTAAGTAATGGAGATTATGGTGAATAAACAAGCCTATGGTAGTGCATCTTCATATGAAGATCTTGAGTAAAACAGTTAAACCTTGAATTCTTAAGTGAGTAGAGAGAATCCCAAGAGAAAATCTACTAAACATTAGCATGTTCCCTTTTAAATAAGACTGGTATGTTAGATATTGCTCATATTTATTAAGTGACATTTGACTATGACATATATTGTTCTCTTGATCTCTTGAATTAGTTTCTTATTCATGGTACACATTCTTTGAATGCTGGGGATGAAAGTGAAAAAAAAAATATTTAGTTTGCCCGAAGACGTGCAAGAGCTAAGTGTGGGGGAATTTGATGGATTCATAATTTTATATATTTATTTTCCTTATATTTAGTCTATTTAACATATTATATGTCTTATGGTACTCATTTGTGATGATTCCTTACATATAAGACATTGGTGAAAAGTATTGGTAATTTATGTTTAAAATAAAAAAATTCTGATATTTTTAATAATGACTTTCTGAATTTTATGCAGGTTTTTAACGTGAAAAGAATTATAGAAATCAAACGTGATCTAAAAATCTGATATGAAAAACTGATTTGAATTCAAACCAGAGAAGGAAGATTACCACCCATAGAGGTTTACTATTGGAAAGATTTGATTGATTGTCAGAAATCTTGAGGAGAATATATACCTCTATGGAATATTACAAAGATTGACAAATCTAGAGGTGGCATTTAGTTAATGATGGAATGGTTCTCTATCTAATCTAGGCAAGCAGATTTTGTTTAATCATTATTTCCATGTAATAAGGTAGTCAATTCTAGACATACCAGTTTTAATCTTCTCTACTCTGGCTATTTAAGCAATGTAAATGCTACGTAATAGAGCATCGAAGAATTATTGAGAAGATAGTTTTATTTCTTTTGTCTTTCTTTTTTATCATGTCTAGCTAAGTTCTTTAGTCGATTCAAGGGGAATAGTTTTATTTCTTTTGTCTTTCTTTTTTATCATGTCTAGCTAAGTTCTTTAGTTGATTCAAGGGGAATTCAATCCGGTTAGTAAAATTGTGAGATTTTGTTCTTAATTTTAATTATTCTTTTATTCAAATATCTGTGTTTTTTTGGTTTTTCAAATTAATGACTATATGATTTAGTTTATTAAGAGGCCTATTAATTGATTGAGTTATGTGATTTATTGCTAATCTGAATCCATAATCTGTAATTGATATGGAGTTTAGGAAAAGTAGCAATTGAGCAGAACAATTATGATCCAAGTTTTTGTTACTTGCTTAAAGAAAACATAGAATGAATTAAATAATCTGATGCTTGTTAGATTTTTGTTCATCTTTAACTCCCTTCAAGAGTGTAATGCTATCAATGAATTCATGCGTATTGCTTAATACCGATTGGTTTATTGATAAGAATTAAATTGTGTGCTGAGCTCAAATTAATGAAATTAGGGAAGGTAAGGATTGTCTGACTTTTTGATAATCATTGGTTAATTATTTGAATAGAGAATAATATAAATATATATATGAGGTCAGTGATCAATTTGCAGCCGTGAGTAAATTTCCTTGAATCGACATCATCTTCCATTGAATTTTTGTTACTTAATTTTCTTGTCAATTAAATTGTAGAAGAAAACCCCTCTTTTTCTTGGTAAGTTGTAAATTTCGGGGACGAAATTTCTTTTAAGGGTAGGGGAAAGTTTTGTAAGCCGACCCGTATCAGCTCCGAATATACGCCTTGAGTCTAAACCTTGGTCCCCCTTTGTGTCGTACCATTAAGAGAGAGAGATCTGTGATACCCCGATCTAAGTCAACTTGGGAAACCGCGGACGGGAAAAGCGGATGACGAAATTTCTTTTAGGGTAGGGTTGTAAGACCAATCGAACCAAACTTGGTCGATCCCGATATCAACATGATTTTATGTATGAAATCGGTCGATGGGTCGACCGGTCTTGTGTTGACCGGTCGACCGGTCAGGTCTGCGCAGCTAAGTGTGGAAATCCAGAAATTGACTTCTGAGGGTCCCACTTACCTGATCTCAAATTCTAAGACTTTCCTAATCCTAGTAGGGTTACTAAATCCTAAATCTAGCCTATAAATACACCCTTAAGCCTCCTCAAATCCTTTCCATTTTCTCTCACAAACCCTAGAGAAGAGAAAGAGGTTGGAAAGGAGAAGGAGCTAGGAAGAAGAAGAAGGTGCCGCCATTACCGTTCGACAAAGCTCACGCTACGCCAGTCAACGGTAAGTGTTTTAACTATTCTTCTTATCCTATGTTAGTTGTGTGGGTGGATCAATACCATGCAAGTGGGTATTGATCTAAAATCCTAAATTGGCCAATAAACCCTAAGTTGCCGTCAAACCCTAGATTTGAGTTTCGAGATGATATTCATCGAAACGAGACTTGAGTGAGTTGGGGATAACTCTAACTCCAAGTTTAGACTTAGAATGGATAGGAGAAACCTTGGAAATCCGTGAAGGATGATCGACGGCAGTCGAAAAACCCATGTATGGTCTTCCGGAGACATACCGGTCGATTATACCGGTTGCACATAGTGCGACCGGTATGTTGCCACCGGTATCCCTCGGGAGGCTGGTCTGTGGGGACCGACTGACCATACCGATCGCCAGTCTTTCCCACAGAGCTGCGACCGGTACATGCCACCGGTCAGCTCTGTGAGGGTATTTTGTAACCATGTTGGTTTCCGACCAACATGAAACCCTAAGCAACACATTCTAATGAAACCCAAATAATATTGTAGGACTTTGTGACTTATCGTTTGGATCTTGCGACGTGGAGCAAGTTATCGAACGAGCGTCAGGTAAGGGAATCTGACCTAAACCTAATAATTAGTGGACAGTAAGTTATTGTTAATCACCTGAATGTCTATGATGTGATGTTTGTGCATTTTCACATGCCATCCTTTTACTTTCAGTTATTATTATTGTTCATGCATTGATAGGATGTGATTGTTAAGCATGTGATTGTTTTCGTTAGTGTGTGGAGTGGGGCATGGGCCTGGGATCGCTCCTCACACTAGCACCTTTTTGTAGTATTATGTCTTAACATGCTTGGTACGGGTGGGGCATCAGGGGAAGGTCGTGGTACGGTGGTCTCCGATATTGATGTTGGTCTGGCCATGGTTATGTGGCACTGTGGTCTTCGAGTCGACGCTGGCTTGTCCACGATGCTTTAGCTCTATCTCTATGCCGTAGGGAGTTATGTTGGGATAGGGTCAACCTGCGTATTGTTTCTATCCTAGTGGGTTAGTTGCGGATAGGGCATCAGGGGAGGTGTGGGAATGCCTTAGCTCTATCTCTATGCCGTAGACGGCTGTGCTGGGATAGAGCGTACATTGATGACATATAGGATTGGTTAGTTGCGAGCCCAGTTTGCGAGCCCTGGCCAGTAGGGGCTTAGGTACTGGTATGGGTAGAGTATCAGGGGAGGTACGGGGGTATCTTAGCTCTATCTCTATTCCATGGTGGGTGCATGTGGGCCAATGGGGGTGTGATCCATGAGGTGCCACACACTCGTGTATAGAGGTGCGGGGGCCACCAAACCTTTCTATAGCACATTGCAAACTTAAAACCAGACCACAGCATAAAATGATTGTTAATCATGCATAATATTGTGAAACTGTCTGATTGTCTTACTGAGCTAAGTTGTGAGCTCACCTTTTGTATATACATTGTTTTTAGATGCTGATGCAGGTTACATGGTAGATGACTACATGAACGCTCCGGCGTATGGAGGTGTAGCTGCTCTGGATGTGCAAGCAGGAGAGGACGAGCATGATGCTTCATGCGAGTGCCCTTTCAGCGTGTACCTTTGATCGAATTTTATTTATTTCTTTCAGTTATTTTCTGTTGGATTAAATGGATGTACGGATATTATTTTATGTGTTTGAATTTGGATAATTGGATATTTATTTAAATTATCAATAGATACTCAGTTCATTCTATTAAAGTCTTCCGCTGTATATTTATATTCTAATTGTGGTTATGTGTAATGGTTTGTACAAGTGGACACGGCCTATTCGAGATCCTGGTGTGAACCGTTGGTTCAATAACAGTTCACTCACACCATTCTGGTTGGATCAGAATTGGGGTGTGACAATTTGGTATCGGAGCTCTCGGGCTCTGTCCAACAAACCATATTGCACTTAACTAAGTCGATGAACTGACTTAAGAAAATTTAAAAATCTTAATACAAACACACCCTAAGCATTGTTTGATACCTGAGACTAATTAAGAAAGAGAAAAATATATTATTCTAAATATGGAACTTAACATGTGCACATACACTAATTAGGTGAAACATAAATTTTCATTAAACAAGAAAAAGTGTAGCAAGTGAAATAGTGCTACAGGGTACAGTCCAATTGCTCTAAGTTAACCCGACGCCCGGATTCTATGCTTTTGTCATCAAACCACGAAAATCGAGCCTGTGCCTCAACGGAACGAAACCAGTGCTCGTCAAGCTGGGGAACTGGTGGCTGGGGAGCACGTGAGCTCGAGCCGTGAGGATGTTTCCCAAGAGCACGTCGGGGAGCCATATTAATCTGCAAAACAAAAGAAAACAAGATAAAATGTTAGAAATTATCGAAATTTCGACAGCATAACGACTGTAATTCAAGAAAAAGCCTTAAACTCACCCAAAAACATGGGGAGGAGGACTTACATAACCCCCACACTCTTCAACAAACCAATCACAGGCAATTACAATAAGAAATTTCAAGAAATTAAGAAAAATCAAGAATTTTCAAAAAATTTGGAAAACCTAGGTCAAAAAGGTAAATAATTTGATTTTCTATCACGTTCGGTGAAACCCCAAATTGGTTGAGGGCTTTTGCTCTTGGGGGTCCCTAAACCCTTTCCAAGCCAAAGGAAAAGAGTTCCTACGGTTGAAACATCTCGATCAATGAAAAACCTAAATTTCTACATATAGACGATATGGGAAATTTGTAAAAACATGAGAGAGAGGGAAGAGACCTACCTGGAGACGATGTGCTAGGTCTTGAATGGAAGGAATTGGCTTCAAATAGCACCGGTCGGACTGTAGCAACTCGGAACCTAGAGGAAAATCACCACCGGAGAGAAAGAAGAATGAAAAAGTGAGAAATTTCTCACTTTTTCGCGATTTTAAAGCCAATTTGGGCATACCGGTCGACGGTTTTGCCTATACCGGTCGACCGGTATCTCCCAGAGGTGCGACCGCTATGTCTCGGTCAGAATTTTAATTTTGACCGGTCGACTATACCGGTCGCAACCCTGTATACAGAGGTGCGACCGGTATGTTGCGACCGGTACGCACCAGAAAAGTTAGAAAATTTTTCTAAATTTTTTTTTAAAATTGTGTAAATTGAAATTTTACTTCTCGACTATTTTCCCTTGTATTGTTCAAGACTAACACTACTATTATTATGGTTCTCACGTGTTATGTCTTCTTCTCAGATCCAAACAGAATAGTCTGAGATGGTGGGAGGAAATGGTCGTAGGGGTCGGAAGCGTCATCAGGCCAGGATGTGCCTAGAGGAAGAACAGGTTGAACAAGACCATGTTAGAGAGCCAAGTCCGGAAGTGGAGGAGGAACAGGTCCCAGAAGTGTCGATAAATTTACCTGGCCCACCTCATAGGAATTCAGAGACCATTGTCACAAACTTGGTCTATCAGATGCAAGCTCAGCAGAAGGAATTCCTGAGCGAGATACTGAAGATGCTCAGGTCATCGGGTTCGGTTCCCACTGACGGTACGCCTGAGTCTGGAGAGAAAATTTCTTCACAGCCGATGCAGGGTAGCCCAAGGCCGATGAGCCAAGCACAGAATGTACCACCACCGCATCAGTTTCCGTCGCCTTCTGCGTACCCAGGAGCCTACCCGTATCCACCACCATGGTACGAAATGAACACTCAGGGACAGCATGATCTGAGCAGAGCGGTGGATAGATTCCTGAAGTTGAAGCCTTCATCATTCACTGGTAGAACAGGGAAGCCATTGTGGCCAACACAGTGGGTTGTAGAGATGGAGAAGAATTTTCGTTTGATGACATATACAGAAGAGGAAAAGGTTTTATTTGCTACTCACATGCTAAGAGAAGATGCAAATGCTTGGTAGAGTTCTACACGGGCATATCTGGAGACTAAGTATACACTGGTGGATTGAGAAGTGTTTAAAGCTGCCTTCTTCGATAAATACTTTTCGAAGAGTTTCAGAGATCAAATGGAAAAGGAGTTCCTCAACCTACAGCAATCTCAGTCGACCGTGGATGCTTATCAGCAGAAGTATGAAGAACTATTCTTCTTCGCACCGGCAAGTATGCAAGAGGAAGAGACCAAGACACGTAGGTTCACCATGGGACTACGTGGGAGCATCAGAGAGCACATATTGGGTTTGGACAAGAAGATCTACAATGAGGCTGTGCAGGTTGCGAGGGTGATAGAGTCCAGTCAGAGGGACAGCTTCTTTGCTCAGAACAGGGGAGTGAAGAAACCTGCTAGTGAGAGTTTGGGTGGCGGTAACAATAGACCCTTCCGCCCATACAGGGCTCAGACCGCTACAGTACCCGCGAGGAACAACATGGCACCCCCTGTGCCACAGAATGCTGGATACAACCCGAATATAAAGTGTTTCAACTACCAGCAAGTGGGTCATGTTGCAAGGACCTGCACTCTACCTAAGAAGCAACCTCCCCAGCAAGGAAAAGTTTATGCGGTCACCACTGAAGAGGCAGTCGCATCACCGGATGTGGTCACTGGTATGACTCTATCCCTTACTATTTGGTTTACTATTTTCATTATGTGTATGCGCATATAGAACTAAGGGATAATAAAAATTCCAAGAATTGTAAATGTAGCTGGTATACCTGCCAGAGTACTATTTGACTTTGGGGCCACGCACTCCTTTGTTTCGATTTTTTTTGGAAAGCTAATGGAGTTACCAATCAAGCACTTGAAACCAAGCTTGATAGTTCGCTCTCCACTAGGAGTCGAAGTGGCTTTGATCGAATATTATGGACCATGTACTGTATGTATTGAGGGCCGAGACTTAGAAGCAAGCCTAGTACTACTCGAGATGGCAGACTTTGATGTCATCCTGGGAATGGATTCGCTAGGCCGTCATTCAGCCGTCCTATTATGTGGTGAAAGGAAGCTTGTGCTTACTGACAAAGAGGGAAGGGAGTATAGTTTCGCTGGGATCAGGCTATCTAGGAAGCGGAAGCTGATTCTCTCTGCCCTAAAAGCCAAGCGATGCTTAGAGAAAGGGGGAGTGGGGTATCTAGTATCTGTAGTCGACATCACGACAGAGTCACTCAAGATGGAAGATATAGATGTGGTTCGAGAGTTCCCAGATGTATTTCCAGAGGAGCTTCCAGGCCTATCGTCGGACAGGGTTACAGAGTTTGTAATAGATCTTACGCCAGGTTCGGCGCCGGTGTCCAAAGCACCATACAGGATGGCCCCTACCGAGTTAAAGGAGTTGAAGACCCAGTTACAAGAATTGTTGGATAAGGGTTTCATACGACCTAGCATATCACCTTGGGGAGCACCGATACTATTCGTCAAGAAGAAGGACGGAAGTGTAAGGCTATGCATTGACTACCGTGAGCTGAACAAGTTGACGATCAAGAATCGGTATCCTTTGCCTAGGATCGATGATCTGTTCGATCAGCTGCAGGGTGCAAAGGTTTTCTCGAAGATTGATCTCCGATCGGGGTATCACCAACTGAAGATCAAGGCCGGAGATATTCCGAAGACTACTTTCAGGACGAGGTATGGGCATTATGAGTTTCTAGTTATGTCTTTCGGGTTGACCAATGCTCCAGCGTCGTTTATGGAACTGATGAACCGAGTGTTTCATGATATGTAGGACACTTCGGTCATCGTATTCATCGATGACATATTGATCTACTCTAAGGACATGGAGACTCATACAGCACATTTGAGGGCAACCCTACAATGGCTGAGACAGGAGAAGCTTTATGCTAAGTTCAAGAAGTGCGAGTTTTGGCGGAAGGAAGTGGCTTTCTTGGGCCATGTTGTATCCGAAGACGGTATCAAGGTTGATCCAAGTAAGATAGCTGCTATAGTAGGATGGGAAGCACCAAAATCTGTTGCGGAGATTCGTAGTTTCCTTGGGTTTGCTGGTTATTATAGAAGATTCGTGGAAGATTACTCCAGGATCGCTGTTCCACTCACCAAATTGACCAAGAAGGGAGAGAAATTCATATGGACAGATGAGTGCGAAAAGTGCTTTCAGACTTTGAAGTCAAGACTAGTCTCTGCACCTATCTTGACCATCCCAGAACCAAGCGTACCGTTTACTTTATATACGGATGCTTCAGGGTTGGGTATTGGGTGTGTTCTGATGCAAGGAGAACAAGTGATTGCTTACGCATCAAGACAGTTAAAGGAGCATGAGAAGAACTATCCTACGCATGACTTGGAGCTAGCAACGGTTATTCACGCAATCAAGACTTGGAGACACTACTTGTACGGTGAGAAGTTTCAGATCAAGTCAGATTACAAGAGCTTAACTTATCTTTTCACTCAGAAGGATCTGAATATGAGGCAGAGGAGATGGCTGGAATTGTTAAAAGATTATGATTGCGACATCCAGTACCATCCAGGTAAAGCAAATGTGGTGGCCGACACTTTAAGTAGAAAGTGGGCATTGAACCCTGAGGCAGGACCAAGTACAAATGCTGCACTATGTGCTGCAGTTTCAAGTTCAGTCGAAGGTGATGAATAGTATATTATAGAGACTGCAGAAGATCCAGTTGAACAAGGCTTAATTCATAAGTTCACCATGATGTTCGCCGCTTTGAAGATCTCACCGGATCTAGTTGATGAAGTCAAGGTAGCAATCCTATAGGATCCACATCTCAAGACAGTGCAAGAAGACTTAGAGAAGGGTACGAGCAATCCTGACTTTACCTTGGATTCAGACAAGGTACTCAGGTATCGTGGACGGTTATGTATACCTGAGAGCGAAGACTGCAATATCAGAGACCGAGTTATGACTGAAGCTCATTACACTCCATATTCGGTACATCCAGGAAGTACCAAAATGTACCATGATTTAAGAAGACTATATTAGTGGAGGGGTATGAAAGCAGATATAGCTCGTTTCGTGTTCCAGTGTCTGAATTGTCAACAAGTTAAAGCAGAAAGGCAGAGACCCGCAGGTTTACTGCAGCCATTACCGAAATCTGCTTGGAAGTGGGATTGTATTACTATGGATTTCGTCACTGGCCTACCTTTGACACCAAGGTCAGTGGATGCAGTTTGGGTTATAGTAGATCGTCTCACCAAGACAGCTCGATTTATTGTGGTCAGACCTCAGTATACCATGGAGAAACTGGCCAAGTTATATGTTGATAATATAGTCAAACTTCATGGCGTTCCAGAGAGTATAGTATCTGACTGAGATCCCCGTTTTACATCAAAGTTCTAGGAAGGATTACATAAAGCTATGGGAACAAAGTTGAAGTTCAGTACAGCTTTTCACCCTCAGACGGACGGACAGTCAGAGCGAACTATTCAAATTTTAGAAGATATGCTCCGAGCTTGTGCAATAGATTTCAAGGGAGCATGGGATGAGAAGCTATCACTTATCGAGTTCGCTTACAACAACAGTTATCAGGCTACAATTCAGATGGCCCCATATGAAGCACTCTATGGGAAGAAGTGTCGTACACCTCTGTTATGGAACGAGGTGGGAGAAAGAAGAATTGTAGGACCGGAGTTTGTTGAAGAAACTTGCCGAGTGATTGATCAAATCAAGGAGAGAGTAAAGACAGCTCAAGTTCGACAGAAGCACTATGCGGATAATCGACGTCGAGATCTGGAGTTTGCAGTGGGTGACAAAGTATTCTTAAAGGTGTCACCGGTGCGAGGCCTGAAACGGTTTGGTAAGAAGGGGAAGTTTTGCCCCAGGTATGTGGGACCGTATGAGATATTGACCCGACGTGATAATGTAGCATATCAATTGACTCTACTACCATCTATGTCTAGTGTTCATAATGTGTTCCATGTATCATTACTGAAGAAGTATGTCAGAGATCCATCGCACATCTTGACCGTTGATCCCCCAGACTTGACTGAAGACTTAACATTCGAAGTGGTGCCTGTGATGCTCTCAAGTCGAAAAGTACAACAACTTCGAACCAAGGATATCCATTATGTGAAGGTGCATTGGAGAAGCCAAAATGTGGAGGAAATTACTTAGGAAGAAGAGAGCGCGATGAGGAAGGAGTACCCTAACCTTTTCGATGATCAAGGTACGTTCAAATTTTGAGGCCAAAATTTCTTTTAGGGGTGGGGGAGTTGTGAAACCTACATGTAAATTTTGTGGACGAAATTTCTTTTAAGGGTAGGGGAGTTGTAAGACCCATACTCCGTAAACCCGATCTAAACCTTGATTTTGTGTCGTAGCAGGTCTTCCGATCATCACCGGGCCAGACGGGACGAGCAGATGACAAACAGGTATGAAATCGGACCAAAGACGATCGAATCAACATGATTTTATGTTAACCGGTCGATGGTACCGGTCTTGGTACCGGTCGACCGGTCAGGTCTACGCAGCTAAGTATGGAAATCCTGAAATTGACTTCTGAGGGTCTCACTTGCCTGATTTCGAATTCTAAGACTTTTCTAATCCAAGTAGGGTTACTAAACCCTAAATATAGCCTATAAATACACTCTTAAGCCTCCTCAAAGCCTTTCCATTTTCTCTCACAAACCCTAGAGAAGAGAAAGAGGTTGGAAAGGAGAAGGAGCTAGGAAGAAGAAGAAGGTGCCGCCATTACCGTTCGACGAAGTTCACGCTACGCTAGTCAACGATAAGTGTTTTAACTAATCTTCTTATCCTATGTTATTTGTGTGGGTGGATCAATACCATGCAAGTAGGTATTGATCTAAAACCCTAAATTGGCCAATAAACCCTAAGTTGCCATCAAACCCTAGATTCGAGTTTCGAGATGATATTCATCAAAACGAGACTTGAGTGAGTTGGGGATAACTCTAACTCCAAGTTAAGACTTAGAATGGATAGGAGAAACCTTGGAAATCCGTGAAGGATGATCGACGGCAGTCGAAAAACCCATGTATGATCTTCCGGAGACATACCGGTCGAATATACCGGTTGCACATAGTGCGACCGGTATGTTTCCACCGGTATCCCTCGGGAGGCTGGTCTGTGGGGACCGGCTGACCATACCGGTCGCCAGTCTTTCCCATAGAGCTGCGACCGGTACATGCCACCGGTCAACTCTGTGAGGGTATTTTGTAACCATGTTGGTTTTCGACCAACATGAAACCCTAAGCAACACATTCTAATGAAACCCAAATAATATTGTAGGACTTTGTGACTTATCGTTTGGATCTTGCGACGTGGAGCAAGTTATCGAACGAGCGTCAGGTAAAGGAATCTGACCTAAACCTAATAATTAGTGGACTGTAAGTTTTTGTTAATCACCTGAATATCTATGATGTGATGTTTGTGCATATTCACATGCCATCCTTTTACTTTCAGTTATTATTATTGTTCATGCATTGATAGGATGTGATTGTTAAGCATGTGATTGTTTTCGTTAGTGTGTGGAGTGGGGCATGGGCCTGGGATCGCTCCTCACACTAGCACCTTTTTGTAGTATTCTGTCTTAACATGCTTGGTACGGGTGGGGCATCAGGGGAAGGTCGTGGTACGGTGGTCTTCGATATTGATGTTGGCCTGACCATGGTTATGTGGCACTGTGGTCTCCGAGTTAACGCTGGCTTGTCCACGATGCTTTAGCTCTATCTCTATGCTGTGGGGAGTTATGTTGGGATAGGGTCTACCTGCGTATTGTTTCTATCCTAGTGGGTTAGTTGCGGATAGGGCATCAGGGGAGGTGTGGGAATGCCTTAGTTCTATCTCTATGCCGTAGACGGCTGTGCTGGGATAGAGTGTACATTGATGACATATAGGATTGGTTAGTTGCGAGCCCAGTTTGCGAGCCCTGGCTAGTAGGGGCTTAGAAACTGGTATGGGTAGAGTATCAGGGGAGGTACGGGGGTATCTTAGCTCTATCTCTATTCCATGGTGGGTGCATGTGGGCCAATGGGGGTGTGATCCATGAGGTGTCACACACTCGTGTATAGAGGTGCGGGGGCCACCAAACCTTTCTATAGCACATTGCAAACTTAAAACCAGACCACAGCATAAAATGATTATTAATCATGCATAATATTGTGAAACTGTCTGATTGTCTTACTGAGCTAAGTTGTGAGCTCACCCTTTGTATATACATTATTTTTAGATGCTGATGCAGGTTACACGGTGGATGACTACATGAACGCTCCGGCGTATGGAGGTGTAGCTGCTCTGGATGTGCAAGCAAGAGAGGACGAGCATGACGCTTCATGCGAGTGCCCTTTCTGCGTGTACCTTTGATCGAATTTTATTTATTTATTTCAGTTATTTTCGGTTGGATTAAATGGATGTACGGATATTATTTTATGTGTTTGAATTTGGATAATTGGATATTTATTTAAATTATCAATAGATACTCAGTTCATTCTATTTAAAGTCTTCTGCTGTATATTTATATTCTGATTGTGGTTATGTGTAATGGTTTGTACAAGTGGACACGGCCTATTCGAGATCCTGGTGTGAACCGTTGGTTCAATGACGGTTCACTCACACCATTCTGGTTGGATCAGAATTGGGGTGTGACACTGCAACTGGTCGAACAGATCATCGATCCTAGGCAAAGGGTATCGGTTCTTAATAGTTAACTTGTTCAACTCTCGGTAGTCGATACATAGTCGTACACTATCATCCTTCTTCTTGACGAACAAAATAGGTGCTCCCCATGGCGATATGCTTGGTCGTATGAAGCCCTTATCTAGTAATTCTTGTAATTGAGTCTTCAACTCCTTTAATTCAGTAGGGGCCATCATGTACGGTTCCTTAGACACCGGCGTCGACCCTCGCATGAGGTCGGTCTATTATGAACTCTGTAGTCCTGTCTAGAGGTAAACCAAGGAGATCTTCTAGAAATACATCTGAAAACTCTCGTATCACATCTAAATCTTCCATCTTTGGCACCTCTGCAGTGATGTCGACTACAGACACTAAGTACCCCACTCCTCCATTCTCTAAGCATCTCTTAGCTTTTTGGGCAGAGAGGATCAGCTTCCGCTTCCTCGGTAAGTTGGTTCTAGTGAAGCTAAACTCCTTTCCCATATCATCTTTAAACACAAGTTTTCTTTCACCACATAATAAGTTAGCTGAATGATGGCCTAGCCAATCCATTCCCAAGATGACGTCAAAGTCTGCCATCTCAAGTTGAACCAGATTTGCTTCTAGGTTTCGGCCCTCAATACTAACTGTACACGGCCCATAGTATTCATTCAACACCACTTCTACTCCCAACGGAGAGTGAACTATCAAGCTTGGGGTTAAATACTTGATAGGTATTTCCATTCGCTTCCCAAAAGACATAGAAACAAAGGAGTGCGTGGTCCCAGAGTCAAAGAGTACTCTGGTGGGTACACCAGCTATATTTACTGTTCCTAAAAGTTAATATCCCTTAGTTTTACATGCTCACACACAACAAAAAGTAAGCCAAATAGTAAGGAATGTAATCATACCAGTAACCACATCAGGTGATGCGACTGCCTCCTTAGTGGTGACTGCAAATACCTTTTCTTTCTGTGGCAGTTGCTTCTTGGGTAGAGTACAGGTCTTTGCATAATGACCCAATTACTGACAGTTGAAGCATTTGACATTTGGGTTCTGTCCAGCAAACTGTGACGGTGGTGGTGGTGCAGTAGTGGTCCTTGCAGGCACCACAGCAGACTGAGCCCTGTATGGGCGGAATGGTATTGTTTTTCCTCCACCTGATGTCTCAGTGGCGGGTCTCTTTAGTCCCCTGTTCTGAGCAAAGAAACTGTCTCTTGGCTAGATTCAATTACCCTAGCAATCTGTACAGCCTCATTATATACTTTCTTCTCCAAACCCAAGACGTGCTCTCGGATACTTTCTCGCAATCCCATGGTGAACCTACGGGTTTTGGTTTCTTCTTCTTGCATGCTTGCCAGAGCGAAGAAGAACAACTCTTCATATCTCTGCTGGTAAGCATCAACATTTGACTGGGATTATTCCAGGTTTAAGAATTCCTTCTCCATTTGATCACGAAAGCTCTTCGAAAATTACTTATCAAAGAAGGCTCCCTTGAATATTGCCCAATTGATCTGAGTGTGCTTTACCTCTAAGTATGACCGGGTAGAATTCCACCAGGCATTTGCATCTTCCTTGAGCATGTGCGTAGAAAATAGCACCTTTTCATCCTCCGTACAAGTAATCAGACGAAAGTTCTTCTCTATTTCAGCAACCCACTGTGCAGGCCACAGTGGTTTCCCTTGTTTCCCTGTGAAAGTAGGGGGTTTCAGTTTTAAGAACCTATCCACTGCTCGGCTTAGGTCATTCTACCCCTTTGCATTCATTCCATACCATGTTGGTGGGTACGGATAGATCCCTTGATAGACAGATGACGATGGAAATTGGTGTGGTGGTTGTAGATTTTGTCCTTGGCCCATCGGCCCAGTGCTACCATCCATTGGCAGGGTGGTGTTATTTCCCCTAGATTCAGGTGTACCCTCTGTAGGGATATATCCTGGTGGCCTGAATATCTTCAGTATCTTGTTCAGGAATACCTTCTGCTGAGCTTCTATCTGATAGACTAGATTCGTCACAATAGCCTCAAAGTTAGTGTGAGGAGGTCCTGGAAAATTTATTGGTACCCTGGGACTCTGCCTTTCTCCACCCTCTGTGTTTACATTTTGCTCATCAATGGTTCATGTTTCCAGGTTGTCCTCATTTTGGTGCACCTTGGCATGGTGACGCTTTTGTGAGCCTCTACGATCGTTTTCGCCAGCCATCTCAGATTAGTCTGTTTGGATTTGAGAAGAAGACATAACACATGAGGTACAATCGAAGAGTCATAATAGTGTTAAGTTTTTAACAAATGCAAGGTGAAACATCGTAATGGAAACTTAAATTGGAAATTTATAAGATTTTTCTCAAAATTTTCTAGGCTTTGAATAGTTGTTCGTTCACAACATATCGGTCGCGGCACTGTGTATGGTAGTGCGACCGGTATGTCCAAGCGGACAAATTTCTCGGGTTCCCGAGAGGTACCGATCGATGTACCCATCGCTACTCTGTAATATGGAGCGACCGATATAGTCGACCGATCAAAATTTTTATCTGACCGAAAGATACCGGTCGACATTCCCAGGGGGTACTGGTCGACCGGTATGGGCAAAACCGTCGACCAGTATACCCAGATCACTCTTTAAAATCAGGATTTTTCTCACTTTTCCTTTCTTCTTCCTCTCCAGTGGCGATTCCTCTCTGGCTCTGGAGTTGCTACAGTCCGACCGGTGGTCTTAGAAGCTATTTTCTTCTGATCAAGACCTAGAACATCGCCTCTAAGTAAGTTCCTTCCCTCCATTCTTCTTTTTTACATCGTTTTTTCATGGTTTCATGCCCAAAAATTAGGTTTTTCTTAGTTTGGAAGATTCTAATCATATGAACTCTTTTCCTTCGGCTTAGAAAGGGTTTAGGGACCCCTAAGAGCATAAGCCCTCAACCAATTTGAGGTTCCACCGAGTAGTTTACAAAAAATCAAAATTTTAGGTTTTTGACCTAGGTTTTTACAAAAAAATCAAATTTTTCCTGAAAATTCCTAAATTTCTTGTTTGTTTGATGTATGATTGGTTTCCATGTGGTCTTGGGTGATGACGTAAGTCCTCCTCCCTAGGTTTTGGGTGAGTTCGAGGCTTTTGCTTAAATTACTGTCGTTATGCTACCAAAATTTCGAAAATTTCTAACCAATTCCTCCTTCTTTGTTTTTGTTTTGCAGTTCAAAATGTCTCAACACAGAGGTGCTGGTAAACATGCCTTTGGTCTTGGCATGAACCGTCCACATCCTCCTGTTCCACAGCTCGATGAGTAGTGGTTTCGTTCTAAGGCGGTGCAAGCCCGCTTTCCCTGGTTTGAGGAGAAAAATATTGAGTTGGGACGACGGGTGAACCTGGAGCAACTGCAACGGTTTGATGTAGAAGCAGCTTTTGGTAGACTCGGGTGGTTGCCCGTCATTACATACACGGTGACTACCCGCCCCAACCTTGTTAAACATTTCTATGCAAACTTGGAGATAGAGGGAGATGTCAATGACTTCGGTCGAGGCAGGGAACTCCGCCTTACTAGCTACGTCAAGGGTGTCCCCATCTCCTTCGACACTCACCAGCTTGCCGATCTTCTAGGGATTCTCAATGATGGTGACTTGGTCTACTGTGCCCCTAAGATGAAGGGTTTTCTCCTTGATGATCTGTGCCAGGAGGTTTCGGAGCAGATTCTTAACCCAAGAGCGCCCATGAAAGCCGCTAACTTGAGACCTATTCCCCAGGTATATTGTCGCATCATCCAACACGACATCGTTCCCCAAAGCGGCCACTACAGTAAGTTGCCTCAGCTCACTCAGTTTTTTGACCTATTGCGTCTGCACCGAGGAGCGGGTCTATCTTTCCTACATCATTATCAGGACCATGCGTCAGGCTACTCGGCCCGATCAGATCAGTAACCTTCCATACGGCCAGCTTATCACTACTCTTCTGAGGTGCTTACTGGTAGACATGAGAGGTGAGGTTGTAGTTGAGGACACCATGACCTCTGATATTTGACTGGGATGCCATCATTCCGATGAAGATGGACAATCTGCCCATTAGTGATGAGGAGTTAGAGGCTCGTCCTCATCCACTCAGGAGGGTAGCAACCGCGGCAGTAGCAGCAGCAGCCAATGCGGCTCATGCAGAAGAGGCAGGGGATGATGATGAGGGTGACGATGATCAGATGGAGGACGTTCCAACACCAGCACCACAGCCCACGCATGCAGCGGGACCATCTCAGCCTCCTCTCGATACCGTGATGGGTATGACACAGAGACTTGAGATGCCCAGTGGGAGATGAGCTATGACCTAGGGCACCTTACTCGTAGCCTCAGAGTCACACAATAGCAGGTGCACTGGCTCAGGGTAGCCTACGAGCGTGATTATGACATCACGGACCCCATTCCTCCTATGCTCCCATCCCCATGATAGTTCATTTATTTTCTCTCTCACATAATGGCTTATATATGAGGGTAACTGTCCGGCTTGTAGACTGTACCCTGTGGCACAATTAACTTTTTACTCGTAAGATGATTTATGTTTATAAAATTTTCTTCTTATGGTAATTTTATGATCAATCTACTTGTTACTATGGTTTCCTCCTTAGAGCATGACATTCATTAATTCCACATTTAGTATAATATATTATGCTCTTTCGTATTTAGTCTCAGACATCAAACAATGCTTAAGGTGTGTTCTTATTAAGGCTTTTAATTTTTCCTATCTCAGTTCATCGACTTAGTTAAGTGCAATATGGTCTGTTGGACATAGCCTAAGAGCTCTGATACCAAGTTGTCACACCCCAATTCCGATCAAACCAGAAGTGTGAGTGAACCATCACTGAACCAACGGTCCACACCAGGATCTCAATAAGATCGTGTCCACTCATACAAACCATTACACATAACCATAATCAGAATATAATAAAATACAACGAAAATTTTTAAATAAAATGAACTGATTGATCTATTGATAATTTAATAAAATATCAAGTTATTCTCCACACCAAAACGTAAATAGTATCCTTACATCACTTTGTAAATTCAACTGAAAATAAATAAAATAATCCAAATAAACACTGTAGAGATACACGTAGAAAAGGCACTCGTATGAAGCGTCATGCTCGTCCTCTCCTGCTTGCATGTTCAAAGTAGCTACGCTTCCGTACATTGGAGCATCCACCTAATCCTCCACCGTATAACCTGCATCAACATCTAAAAACATGTATATATATACATGGTGAGCTCACAACTTAGCTCAGTAAGACAATCAAACAATGCAACAAACATATGCATGAGTAACATTCACATCATGGTCTGATTTTAAGTTTCAAATGTACTATAGAAAGGATTGGCGGCCATCGCACTTCTATACACGAGTATGTGAAGCCACCCAATGGATCAAACACCACTGTCGTCCCACATGCACCCACCATGGAATAGAAATAGAGCTAAGACGTCCGAAACAAACACCGCCAACGCCTCCTTTGATACTCTACCCATGCCAACACGTAAGTCTCTATTGGTGAGGGCTTGTAAACTTAGCTTGCAACTAACCAATCGTATATGTTATCATAGTAGGCCTTATCCCAGTACAGCTCTCTACGACATAGAGATAGAGCTAGAGTCTAGTGGCTAGGCCGGAGACCACAGTGCCACTTCCTCCCCCTGATACCCTACCCGCACCAAGCATGCTAAGACAAAACGATACGAAAGGTGCTAGTGTGAGGAATGATCCCAGACCTCCAGTCCTTCCCATTCCACACACCAACGAAAACAATCACATGCCTAACAGTCACATCCTAGCATAGTGAGTATGCATGAACAATAATAATAACTGAAAATAAAGGATGACATGTGAGTATGCACAAATATCATACCATAGAGTCATAGTTATTAACAACGATTTACTGTTTATTAAATTATTAGGGTTTAGGTCCGATTCCCTTACCTGACGCTTGTTTGATAGTCTGCTTTGTGTCACAAGATCTAATTTTGCTATCACAAAGTTCTATATGTTGTTAGGTTGAGTTAGAATAGTTTTTCTTAGAGTTTACGTTAGTCGAAAAACCAACTAGGTCAAAAATACTCCTCACAGAGCATACTGATCGCAGTACCGGTCGCGGCACTGTGGGGAAAGGTGCAACCGGTATGGTCGACCGGTCCCCATAGACCAGTCTCCGGGAGGTACCAGTCGCAGTACCGGTCGCATATGGTGCGACCGGTGTGGTCGACCGGTATGTCTCCGGAAGACCATACATCCGATTTTTGCCTTCCGTCAGTCACCCCCTTTTGATCCTAGGTTTTCTCCTACACATTCTAGGTCTGAGCATTGAGTTAGAGTTGTTTCCAACTCCATTCAAGTCCTAGTTTCGATGATCTTCAACCTAGAACTTGAATCTAGGGTTTACCGACTAAATTAGAGTTTGACGGCACAAATAGGGTTTAGATCAATACCTTGCTTTGCATGGTATCGATCCAAACATAACTAACCATCCTAGAAGTATTAAAGTAGAGGAAGGTTTAAGCACTTACCGTTGACTCACGATAATGTGTTCTTCGTCCAACGACAATGGCGGCTCTTCCCTCTCCTTCCTAGCTTCTTTTCCTTCTTCAGCCTCTTTCTCCTCTCTAGGGTTTGTGAGAATCAATGAAAGAGGTTTTAGGAGGTTTAAGGGTCCCTTATATAGGCTAGGGTTAGGTTAGGAAGCCTCATAATATTAGGAAAGTCCTTCGGTTTGAAATTTGAAAAGTGGGACCCGCAGAGATCCTTTTCCAGATCCAAGTCTACGCAGGCCATACCGGTCGACCATCGACCGATACCATAGACCGGTACCATCAATCGGTATCCAATTTTTCATACTTGAATTGGTCCGTTTGGTCCGATTTCATTCCTGGTTGTCATCCGCTCGTCCCGTCTAGTCCGGTGATGATTGGAAGACCTGTTACGACATGAATAAAAGATTTAGATTGGATGTTCATGGAGTGCGGGTCTTACAGGGAAGACAATACACCCAAATACTTTAAGGAATACATAATTAAGTGTCTTTCTAAATAAAACTTCAAATGAAGATTTATTTTGTAAAACCAGTGACAATGCAAACAAAACGATAACCTCATTGATGATGTAGTCAATCAAATGTTTGGAAAATATCTTTGTCTTGGGAGAAGTCCACTTTGAATGGCGTCATTTCCTACGCTATCAACCATTCTTCGTTTCTCTCATCCTCTCAAGAAAGATTTCTCTATTCCTATTAAAGAATCGTTGCCATCACCTCTAATTGGTTTTCCCTTGCTCGCGAAGTGTAACGCACTTCAGTCGATGTCTCGGGTCACACGACAATTTCTCAGTTAAAGTCAAACTCGATGGCTCTCATCTCATGTCCTCTATTTGTGAGTGAAGAGTCTTCCACCAATAGAGGTTTTTTCTTTTTGCAAAAAATAAAAAAATAAAAAAAATATAATAGAGGTTCTTTCCATCATTGAAGATATTCGTTACCTTCAACTTTCTTTAGTTTTGTTTATCAAAATTAAAAATAAAAAATAAAAACTTTCTTTACTTTCTTCTTATTTTTTTCATGTCGGTAGTTCTAGTAATTTTGCTCATTATGTGGCTAAGTGGGCAGTAAATTTCTCCCCTTCTGTGGATGAATATATTATCTCATAGGCAAGTTCCCACCCAAAAAGAAAACACCATTTTAAAAATGAGTCCGTATCCACGACACCAAATACCGACTTAAGTCAAGGACTCAACAAGAAAAATAGAGGATAAGATGAAAAATTCATAAATATAAAGTTTTTGCATGTCAATCTATCCATGTCAAAGAGAATTAACCCTTGTTTAGAAATCTCCTGCCCACAGTTTCGGTTCCCATATTTATGGTCAAATGCTCATACACATGGATGTTCTAGTGGGCTTAACGATGGGTCGAAATGTGAGATTGGCATACTCCATAAATAAGTAAAGCGAACCATTTTCCTTATCTGCATGCTAAGTGCCAAGGGGTATCTCTACACCAACTCAAATATATTCCCTAGATATCTAATGATTGAAATTGCTATATTATTTTTCTGTGTTACACTACTAGATGGACTCCATGCCATAGCCAATTTACTAGAATGACTTAAATACCTTTTGCCATGTTGCTTTGGACTGCAATTGTTTTAACTAGTGAGGATGGTTTTACCATTATCAAATACATATTCGAAAAAAACATATAGGACAATGACATAATATCAAAGGTATAGTTAAAAGAATGCGGAAAATTTTGAACTCCCCTATAGAGATGTGTCATTTGGACGGTACCAATGAATAGAGATGGATATTCCAAACACCCCTCTTAATTAACTTAAATACCAATATTTCCTGTATTAGTGATTCTCATGATAACCTAGTGAATATACATCAAAGAAAATATCAATATCAAGAAAGTGTTGACACGAATGGTGTCAAGGTGAAAGATCCAACAAAGATATGGGAGATATAATTATATATGGTGGCAGTACACCTTTAAAGAAAATTTTGTATTCGTTGTGGTTTGACTGGTCTTACCCTCCAAGACAAAATGATAAAGAAATGAAGCAAGGGAAAATTCTAAATGAACCTCAAGTACATGCTGACCATTGCAGTGACTTCATCATGTCTTCCATCTAAATTTAAGTATAAATAGTCATGGAAGGAGACCTTTTATACGCTCAAGTGATAAATCTTCATATCTCTTATCTTTTTGAGCCTTTGAGAATCGAGAGCTTAGTTTTACATTGGAGAAAATTAATATGGCTATAGGAGAAGAAGTTAGCAACAAGCAGGTGCTATTGACAGACTATGTATATGGGCCTCTCAAAGAGACACACATGGTTTTAAGCACAAGTACCATCCATCTAAAGGCTCCCCAAGGCTCGAAAGCCATTCTTGTGAAGAATATTTACTTAGCTTGTGATCCGTATACAAAAATAATGATGGAGAAGAAATTTGCTTTTGCAATCAAGCTTGGCTCGGTGAGACTCAAACTTCCTTTTTCAATTCACACCATTTGATTTATGTCAAGTTTGATCAAATCTATACATCTTGTCTCCCTTGTTAATGGTAGTTTAATTTGAGTTTTGCTTATTAAGTGCAGCCTCTATTGGGGTATGGAGTAGCTAAAGTCTTGGATTCAGATCATCCAGACTTCAAAGACGGTGATTTAGTGTTCGGAATGACTGGATGGGAAGAGTACAGCCTCATTAAGAATCCTGAGCCCATGGTTAAGATTCAGAACACAGATGTACCTCTCTCCTACTATACAGGAATTTTGGGTGAGTGCACATGATGGACTTCGGTCTCAAAGCAAATTGTCTTGTCCGTGGTAATCAGTTATAATTTTGTTATTTTGGGCACTTCTTATGAGTGCTTGCTACGTGAACAATTGTTTCGTTGTCCTTTCAACCGAGTGAAGACAACAGGAAGTCATGGATTCATCTCTCTTGTCATAAGTCTGTGTCTTTAGGTTACCCCTTCTCCCTCATTGAGCCATTAGGGAAACCTAAAGGTGTCAAAAATGGACCCGGCCCAGTAGGACAGACCAAGCCGGCCCGATATAACCCGAACCCAGCCCGGACCGAACCTTAATGGACAGGTTTCGGTCTCGGCTTGTAAAGCCCGACACCGTTTCAGGGCAAACCGAAATCAGATTGGACCAATCCGTTAAGAAACCCGAACTAGCCCGAACCAATAATACCTAACCCGAACACCGGTAAGGTCCATCCGGGCCCAGTTTCTTAATTTTAATGGTTTTAAATTTTGATGGATTATATTACACTGTTATAGTTCACTTCTTGATCCGAAAAATTATATGAATCTATAGTTGAAAAGAGTATGTTAATTGTTACAATTTAATGAATTATATGCATATAGAAGGAATGATGCTAATTTTATAGATAGAAATAATAAAATAGGTTATATATCTTACATATAAAATAAGTCCCGATAAGCTTGATAAGCTCAGTCCGGACCGAACCAGCCCGAAATCACCTCAATAAGCCCAGCCCGATAACAAACTGACACCAGATTAGCCCGATAGTTATTATGTCCAGCGCAACCCAACCCAGCCCGAACTCTTAATGGACATATTTTGGGCTGGGCTTATAAAACTTGACACCGATTCAGCCCGGACTGAAACCGACCCGAACCGGCCCGTTGACCAGTATTTCATTTGGGAACTGGTGCAAAAGGGATGGTGAGAAAGATCCGCATGTTGTAACTGCCCTTGTTATGATTAAAAAAAAAAAACAAAAAAAAAACAACCCCTTGTAGTCACCTTTCAAGCTCCACATTGTGCCTTTCAAGCTCCCTCTCCTCTGCATGTCTAATATTGTAGAAGCCACGTATGAGTGCCAGTGAGTAGGAAGGTGCAAAAAATAAAAGCGAAAATGTGTTGATACATTTTAAATGTTTTGATATTCTCTTTGGTCTAACTCATGAAAGTACGATATTATTGTTTGCTTTGTTTTGGGTTTTCAATAATTTTTTATTATTTAAGGACGAATTTCTGTTCGTGTAAGAAACTTTTACGTAATTTGTAATTTATGTATCTCCTTATTATTTTTTAAATGCATTTAATCTTCTCTTACAAAATGCTATTGGAAATAGTCCCACATTGATAATGAGATTAGAATATTGTGGTCTTATATATGGAGAGTCCACTCAATTACTAGTTTGAATTTTTGAGTTGGAAACTTAACATGGAATCATCGGAAAAGGGGACCAAGTTTACTCTCATAAT
>CM053271.1:32202767-32253633 GCA_028583415.1 Protea cynaroides
TAGTTACTATAGAAGATTCGTGGAAGACTACTCTACCAGACTAACTAAGAATGGAGAAAAGTTCATATGGACCGATGAGTGTGAGAAGTGCTTTCAGACTCTGAAGTCAAGACTAGTCTCTGCACCTATCTTGACCATCCCAACACCAGGCTTGCCGTTTACCTTATATACGGATGCCTCAGGGTTAGGTCTTGGATGTGTGTTGATGCAAGGAGAACAGGTGATTGCCTACGCATCAAGACAGTTGAAAGAGCACGAGAAGAACTATCCTATGCATGATCTGGAGTTAGCAGCGGTCATTTCACGCAATCAAGACTTGGAGGCACTACCTTTACAGTGAAAAGTTTCAGATTAAGTCAGATCACAAGAACTTAACTTATCTTTTCACTCAGAAGGACCTGAATATGAGACAGAGGAGATGGCTGCAACTATTAAAAGATTATGATTGTGACATCTAGTACCATCCGGGTAAGGCAAACGTTGTGGCCGATGCCTTAAGCAGAAAGTGGGCATTGAAACCTGAGGCAGGACCAAATACAAATGTTGCATTGTGTGCTGTAGCCTCTGGCTCAATAGAGAATGATAAAGACTATATATTAGAGATTGCAGGAGATCCAATGGAACATGGCTTAATTCATAAGTTTACATTGATGTTCGCAGCCTTAAAGATCTCATCGGATCTAATAGAAGAGGTCAAAGTAGCAATCCTACAGGATCCACACCTCAAGACTGTGCAAGAAGATCTAGAGAAGGGTAAAAGCAATCCTCACTTTATCTTGGATTCAGACAAGGTACTCAGGTATCGTGGACGATTATGTATACCTGAGAGTGAGAACTCAAGTATCAGAGATAAAGTTATGACAGAAGCTCATTACACCCCATATTCGGTACATCCAGGAAGCACTAAGATGTACCATGATTTAAGAAGATTATATTGGTGGAGGGGTATGAAAGAGGATGTAGCTCGATTCGTGTTTCAATGTCTGAATTACCAGCAAGTTAAAATAGAAAGACAGAGACCCGTAGGTTTGTTACAACCACTATCAGAGCCAGCATAGAAGTGGGATTGTATCACAATGGATTTCGTCACTGGCCTACCCTTGACACCAAGGTTAGTGGATGCAGTATGGGTTATAGTCGATCGACTTACTAAGACAGCTCAATTTATCGTTGTCAGACCTCAGTATACCATGGAAAAGCTAGCCAAGCTATATGTGGATAATATAGTCAGACTTCATGGCGTCCCAGAAAATATAGTATCTGACAGAGATCCCCGTTTTACATCAAAGTTCTGGGAATGATTACAGAGAGCTATGGGAACCAAGTTGAAGTTTAGCATGGCTTTTCAACCCCAGATAGACGGGCAGTCAGAAAGAACTATTCAAATCTTGGAAGATATGCTCCGAGCGTGTGCCCTAGATTTCAAAGGAGCTTGGGACGAGAAGATATTGCTCATCGAGTTTGCTTATATCAATAGTTACCAGGCTACGATCCAAATGGCTCCATATGAGGCACTCTATGGGAAGAAATGCCGTACACCTCTATTATGGAATGAGGTGGGAGAGAGAAGGATTGTAGGACCGAAGTTCGTCGAAGAAACTTGTTGAGTGATTGATCAAATTAAGGAAAGATGAAGACAGCTCAAGTTCGACAAAAGCAATATACAGATAACTGACGTCGAGATCTGGAGTTTGCAGTGGGTGACAAGGTATTCTTGAAGATATCATCTATGCAAGGTCTGAAACAGTTTGGTAAGAAGGGGAAGCTATACCCTAGGTACATGGGACCATACTAGATTTTGACCAGACGTGGTAATATGACATATCAACTGGCTCTACCACCATCCATGTCAAGTGTTCATGATGTGTTCCATGTATCTTTATTGAAGAAGTATGTCAGGGATCCAGTGCACATCTTGACAACAGACCCACCAGACTTGATAGAGGACTTAACATTTGAAGTGGTACCTGTGATGTTCATAAGCCAAAAGGTACAACATCTTCGAAGCAAGGATATCCACTATGTGAAAGTGCATTGGAAAAGCCAAGATGTAGAAGAAATTACTTGGGAGGAAGAGAACGCAATGAAAAAGGAATACCCTAACCTTTTCGACGACCAAGGTACGTTCAAATTTTGAGGTCAAAATTTCTTTTAAGGGTGGGGGAGTTGTGAAACCTACATGCAAATTTCAGGGACGAAATTTCTTTTAAAAGTGGGGGAGTTGTAAGACCAGCACTACATGAACCCGATCTAAATCTTTCATTCATATCGTAACAGGCCTTCCAATCATCACCGGGCCAGATGGGATGAGCAGATGACAATCAGGTATGAAATCAGACCAATCGGACCAATTCAAGTATGAAAGATTGGATACCGGTCAATGGTACCGGTCTATGGTACTGGTCAATGGTCGACCGGTATGGCCTGCGCAGACTTGGATCCAGAAAAGGATCTTTGTGGGTCCCACTTTCCAAATTTCAAACCGAAGGACTTTCCTAATGTTAGGAGGCTTCATAAACCTAACCCTAGCCTATATAAGGATCCTTAAATCTCTTAAAACCTCTTCCATTGATTCTCACAAATCCTAGAGAGGAGAAAGAGGCTGAAGAAGGAGAAGAAGCTAGGAAGGAGAGGGAAGAGCCGCTATTGCCGTTGGACAAAGAACACATTACCGCGAGTCAACAGTAAGTGCTTAAACCTTCCTCTACTTTAATACTTCTAGGATGGTTAATTATGTTTGGATCGATACCATGCAAAGCAAGGTATTGATCTAAACCATATTTGTGCCGTCAAACCCTAATCTAGTCGGTAAACCCTAGATTCAAGTTTTAGGTTGAAGATCATCGAAACTAGGACTTGAATAGAGTTGGAAACAACTCTAACTCAATACTCAGACCTAGAATGTAGGAGAAAACCTGGGATCAATAGGGGGTGACCGACGGAAGGCGAGAACCAGATGTATGGGCTTTCGGAGACATACCGGTCGGCCATACCGGTCGCACCATATGCGACCGGTACTGCTACCGGTACCTCCCGGGGACTGGTCTGTGGGGACCGGTCAACCATACCGGTCGCACCTTTCCCCACAGTGCCACGATCGGTACTGCGATCGGTATGCTCTGTGAGGAGTATTTTTGACCCAGTTGGTTTTTCGACCAACGTAAACCCTAAGAAAAACTATTCTAACTCAATCCTAACATCGTGTAGGACCTTGTGATAGCAAGTTTGGACCTTGTGACGTGAAGCAAGCTATCAAACAAGCGTCAGGTAAGAGAACCAGACCTAAACCCTAATAATTTAATAAACAGTAAATCGTTGTTAATGACCATGACTCTATGGTATGATATTTGTGCATACTCGCATGTCATCCTTTATTTTCAGTTATTATTATTGTTCATGCATACTCGCTATGCTAGGATGTGACTGTTAGGCATGTGATTGTTTTTGTTAGTGTGTGGAATGGGAAGGACTAGAGGTCTGGGATCATTCCTCACACTAGCACCTTTCGTATCGTTCTGTCTTAGCATGCTTGGTGCGGGTAGGGTATCAGGGGGAGGAAGTGGCACTGTGGTCTCCGGCCTAGCCACTAGACTCTAGCTCTATCTCTATGTCGTAGGGAGCTGTGCTAGGATAAGGCCTACTATGATGACATATAGGATTGGTTAGTTGCGAGCCCAATTTGTAAGCCCTCGCCAATAGGAGCTTATGTATTGGCATGGGTAGAGTATCAGGGGAGGTGTTGGCGGTGTTTGATCCGGACGTCTTAGCTCTATCTTTATTCCATGGTGGGTGCATGTGAGACGACAGTGGTGTTTGATCCATTGGGCGGCTTCACACACTCATGTATAGAGGTGCGATGGCCGCCAATCCTTTCTATAACACATTTGAAACTTAAAACCAGACCATGATGTGAATGTTACTCATGCATATATTTGTTCCATTGTCTGATTGTCTTACTGAGCTAAGTTGTGAGCTCACCCTGTATATATATACATGTTTTTAGATGTTGATGCAGGTTATACGGTAGAGGATTACGTGGATGCTCCAGTGTACGGAGGCGTAGCTGCTTTGGACATGCAAGCATGAGAGGACGAGCATGATGCTTCATATGAGTGCCCTTTCTGCGTGTATCTCTAGGGTGTTTATTTGGATTATTTTATTTATTTTTAGTTAGATTTACAAAGTGATATAAGGATATTATTTACGTTTTGGTGTGGAGAATAACTTGATATTTTATTAAATTATCAATAGATCAATCAGTTCATTTTATTTAAAGACTTCCACTGTATTTTATTATATTATGATTATGGTTATGTGCAATGGTTTGTATCAGTGGACACGATCTTATTGAGATCCTGGTGTGAACCGTTGGTTCAGTGACAGTTCACTCACACTTCTGGTTCGGTCGGAATTGGGGTGTGGCATTCCCCCTCCTTCGACCTTACAATTCTACAAAATTCAGTATGAGCTCAATATCATTTGTTTTTCTTGGTTATAGTCCCCTTCATATGGGATATCGATGCCTAGATTACAGAACAAATCGAATGTACATTGCACGACATGTGCAATTTATTGAGAATTTTTTACCATATGCATCGATATCCCCATCATCCCCTAGTTCTCCCCCACCCACATCAGTCCCATGGCTATCGATTTTGGCTCCTAATGGACACCCATCATCACCTCAAGCTCCACCAGATCCTCCATGTCTCCAGGTATCTTCTCCATCCTCCCGTCCTATCATATCCCCTTCATTGACTGATGCTAATATTACTTCTAATCTCCCCAACCCCTTGATTTCTACTAATGTTTTTATTGAAGAAGTTACAGATTTACCTACCATTGCAGATTCACCACAGGACCTCAGTCCACAAGCCCAAGATTTACTAGCACCTCCTCTGGTTGCTCCTCAACGCACTCACCACATGTAGCTGCGTCTCAATCCAAAACTTTCATGGAAGTACCCTATTCCTTCGGCTCATATGACCACCTGCAACATTGAAGTAGAGCCAAACAATTTTACAGAGGCTTAAAAACATCCTCAATGGAGAACTGCTATGATGACCGAATTCAATGCTTTGCTTAAAAATGGAACTTAAAAGCTTAGTTCCTCCTTCCCCTTCCTTTAATGTGGTCGATTCAAAATGGGTATTTCGCATTAAAAGGAAGTCTGATGGTAGCATTGAACGCTACAAAGCAAGACTCGTTGCCAAAGGATACAATCAACAAGAGGGCATAGACTAGGGAGAAACATTCAACCCAGTGGTTAAAAACCAACTACAGTACACACTGTCTTGACTATTGCGATTACCATCGTTGGTGCATTCGCCAACTTGATGTGAGCAATGCTTTTCTCCATGGCACACTAATAGAAGAGGTTTATATGTCACAACCAATAGGCTTCATTGACAAATCCCGACCTCATCACATTTGCAAGCTTCACTAGTCTCTATATGGTTTAAAACAGGCCCCCCGTGCATGGTTTCATTGGTTGAGTACATTCTTGACTTCCATCGATTTTGAGGGCTCCAAAACTGACACCTCTTTCTTTATCTTTAATGATGGCAGTTGATGTATGTATATCTTGATCTATGTTAATGATATTGTCTTAACAGGATCTGACTCAGTCTTCATCACATTGATAATAGTCTCTCTCAGCAAAGAATTTGTAATTCGAAATTTGGGCTCCCTCTATTACTTTCTTGGCATTGAAGTAATTCCAACTCACAATGGTATTATACTTTCACAATAAAAGTACATTTTTGGATCTACTTCGAATAACTACAATGGCTAAGGCGAAGCCCGTAACTACACCCATGGCCACCACTACTCGGCTCTTTATACACAGTGGCACTCCTTTGGTCGATGTTACAGTCTATAAGAGTACAGTTGACGCATTGCAATATGCCACACTGACGGTAAGACCCATATCGAACTAACCAGTCTTACCACCTTATACCAAGTCTACCTATCATGGTCGAGCCAAGTGGACCAAGTGCGTGAAGAAAATCACAAGACCAGGTATGAGTCTGACCCAAAAATAGTAAATATGAGGGTAGGGTCGCATGCCTAAACAGGTAGGGTTGACCCCACCTCAACAAAATTCCAACCTATGATTTTTTAGTCGTAGGGTCGCATGACTAGAAAAACGTAGGGTCGACAGATCCTACGACCCTACGTGTGACCCTACGATGACAGACAGAAACCGTAAATTAGGAAACTTTCTTAATTTCGAGGGGTTCTTTCCTAAACTCGATGGGACTTATTTTAGAGAGTTTTTTTCTATAAATAGAACGTCCCTTAGCCTCTTTTACTCCTTTTAGAACCCTAATTGAAAGTAAGAGAAAGAGAAGCAGAAGGAAAAGAAGAAGAGAAGAAAAATTGAAGAAAAGACTAAGGAAGAGGAGGAACTTTAGAGAAACCTCTGAATCTCAGTCAACTTCAGGTATGAGTCTAATTCCCTTCATAAATTAAGAGCCTAGAATGGAATATAAAGAAGTTAGGATTAGGAGAAATCCAAATCATCTATCCATGGATGAGTTTCAAAGGAATCCATGGAAGTAATCATCATAGGCAATGGAAAGTGTGTAAAAATCATAGTTATGAACCATAGAAAAATCTTTGAATGGACATATGAGACCACATGATCAATCACATGCCCTCGGGAAGTCCCAGGGAGGGTGTGGTCACACGTAGGGTCGATTGGTAACCGACCCCACGTCCGACCCTACACCCTAGGGTCGATTGGTAACCGACCCTAGGTGCTACCCTACCTGCGATCCTATGATTTTAGCTAGTCTAAATTTATTGGAATTAATTCTAATTAATATCTATCGATTTGTTAGGCCTTTCTAGTGATTTAAAGGTGATTCATAAAGCTTGAACGAGGATCTACACTCAATCAAAGGTGAGGGAACAAGACCTAAACTAATTGGCTAATAATAAACTGTTTTGTTTATTGAGTCCAACACCATGAATGATTCCATGATTGTATGATTGTAATGTGCATATCACATGTCATCCAATATTCCTGCTAATATTATTCATGCATATTTAATTTTGTTTATTTGTAACATTATGATGATGATGATGCTAGGAATAGGCATGTGAATGTTTGTGTGTGGTTAGTGTACTTGATGCGAGTGGGGCATCAGGGGAAGTGTTATGCGGTGTTTGATCCAGACACTTTAGCTCTATCTCTACTCAAGTCTTGTCCACTAACATCGTCGTATCACCATTACCTTAGTAGAACTATTACGTCGTAGGGCATCAGGGGAGGTGGTCTTGGACCGTATAGTCTCTGACTCTGTCGGGGGGCCTTAGCTCTATCTCTATGGACGTATTGAGGGATGCTGGGGTGAGGCCTTGGATATACTGTTTGACATTAGGATTGGTTAGTTGCGAGCCCAGTTTGCAAGCCCTCGCCAATAGGGGCTTACGTATTGGTATGGGTAGGGCATCAGGGGAAGTGTTATGGGTGTTTGATCCGGACACTTTAGCTCTATCTCTATTCCATGGTGGGTGTATGTGGGGGCGACAATGGTGTTTGAACCGTTGGGCTATTCCACACATTCGTGTATAGAGGTGCGGCAGCCACCTATCCTTTCTATAGCACATTGCAAACTTATGAACCAGACCAAAGATATGAATTGTATGCATGCATATGTTTGTTGCATTGTTTTGTTTGTTCACTGAGTTGTGATGTGTGCTCACCCTTTCGACGTCGAATGCTTTTAGTTGATGATGCAGGTACCACAGTTGAAGACTACATGAATGCTCCTATGTATGGACATGCGGCGGCGATGGACGCTGAAGTTATGGTGGAGTTGCATGATTCATCATGCGAGTGCAACTCTTGCGTCTTCGATTAGATTTTTACTATTAAGGAAATGTAATTTAAATATTTGATTAAATATTTAATTTTATATCTTAGTTAATGGAGAATAATTGGATAATTTATTATTTTATAATTGTTAGACTCTCAGTTCATTAGTATAAAGACTTCCGCTATTGTATATTTACTCTGATTATTATTGTGGATGTGTATGGTTTAAGCAAACGGACACAGTCTATTTGAAATCCTGGTTGAACCGTTGGTTAATTAGTGGTTCATTACATTGGGGTGTGACACTGACTCATCCTGATATCTCTTATTCGATCAATATATAAAGTTTGTCAATTTCTAAAGGCTCCAACCGATGAACATTGACAAGCCGTCAAACGCATACTGCGTTATCTCAAGCAGACCTACACTCATGGCCTGTCTATATCAAGGCGACCTTGCAACCAACTCTTTGCATACAGTGATGCTGATTGGGCCAGCTGTGTAGACGATCATCGTTCAACCGGTGGTTTTGCAGTATTTTTAGGTCCTAATTTAATCTCTTGGTCAGCTAAGAAAAAGCACACCATTGCCAGATCATCTTCCGAGGTAGAATATCGCTCCCTAGCAGATACCACTGCCGAATTACAGTGGCTCCACTCTCTCTTACATGAACTCGGTGTTAAGCTTCCTCAGTCTCCATTTTTATGGTGTGACAATCTTGGTGCATCATACCTCACTGCTAATCCAATTTTTCATGCACGGACAAAGCATATCGAGATGGACTACCACTATGTTCGACATTTGGTTGCTTAACGTCTTCTCGATGTTTGCTTCATCTCAACTCATGACCAATTGGCTGACATTTTCACCAAACCACTGTCCTCCATTCGGTTCAATCATCTTCGGTGCAAGTTGAAGATCGATCAACAACCCTCTCCAATTTGAGGGGGGATGTTAAGGAGAGAATCTCTCACCAATTACAAAGATTCAAATTCAAATTAAGAATTAAAAAATTAAAAACATAATCTCTCACTGGTTACAATTTGAAATCTCACCAGTTACAAAGATTCAAATTCAATTTTTGAATACAAAATTAAAGAGAGAATCTCTCACTGGTTACAAATATTCAAATTCAAAATTTGTAACTTACAAAAACAATAACATGATTTGATATCCAGCTCTTAATTCCTCTCATCGGTTACAAATATTCAAATTCAAAATTTGTAATTCAAATACAAAATGTAACAACTCCAGCATATTATAAATATACCTGTACCCAATATATTTGGGCAAGGCTTTGAATCAATTCAAAATTTCAGATTTTACAATTTCCTCTGATATTAATGAATTTCTCTTAGTAGTTCCAACCATGGAGGAGATCAAAAATACTGTTTTTAGTTATGCAACATTCAAAGCGCTAGGTCCCGATGGTCTTGCCCCCGCATTTGTAATGGTTTTCTTTCATAATGGTGTTATTGATTCTGCTTTGAACCATACTTATCTATGATTTATTCCTATTAGTCTATGCACTTTTGATATGAAACTATTGTCCAAATTAATGGTCGACAGGTTGAAGAGATATCTTGGGTAGATAATGGCCATAAATCAGTCGACTTTCATCACTAATCGAAATATTACTGATAACTTTATACTGGCCCATGAATTATTTCACTATTTGAGAACCCAGAAAAAGACTAAAACTAAATACATTGCCATTAAGTCAGACCTACAAAAAGCCTATGATAGGCTGGAATAGGGGTTCATTGAGCAGGCTCTTTTCACTCAAGATTTGCGAAGTGATGGGTTAATATGGTTATGAATTGTATTCGTACTGTTTCTTACACTTTACTTGTTAATGGTGCAGAAAGGGGGTTTTTTCAACCTACCAGAGGGATTAGACAAGGAGATCCATTATCCCTTATTATTTTTATACTTTGTGGTCATGTTTTTTCTTGCCTCTTTAATCATGTTGCTATCCAAAGGGATTTGTCGGGTATTCAAATTAGGGGGAGATCTGATCCTATCAATCACCTACTGTTTGTCGATGACTGTATATTGTTCTCAAAAGCGCATCTGAAGTATGTTTTATTTATGAAGGACTATTTAGAGCTTTATTCCAGAGCAACAGGGCAACGGATTAATTATGCCAAATCTTCCTTATATTTTAGTCCTAATACCCCATTAAGATTTTGCAGATGGTTCTCCAGGATTCTCCAAATGTGATATGGTACATTGCCGACAAGATACTTAGGAGTTCCTACAGATTTCGGTCAATCAAAATCTCTGCTTTTCAAAACATTGTTGGATCAGACAGTGGATAAGCTTCAACATTGGAAATCAGCTCTTCTTTCCATGGCAGGTAAAGAAGTATTGCTTAAATCAATGATCTTACCAAGATTAAATTTTTTTTTGTTCCCTTTTTAAACTACCTCTAACATTACTCCATAGAATCCAAATACATATGGCCGAGTTTTATTGGAGTAATGGTAGTGGAAAATCCAGAATCCACTGGATATCATGGGAACGACTTTGTTTACCCAAGAATCAAGGTGGCTTGGGCATAAGGGACCCCAAATATCAGAATTTAGCACTTTTGGCTAAATTAGCTTGGAAAATCTAGAAATCTTCTAATGCAGTTAGGGTTAAATGTCTCAAATCTATTTATTATCCTCATTTTGGTTTTCTGGAGGCTTCGTTGGGCAACAACCCATCATGGCTATGGAGGAGCATGATTGTTGGTCTAGATGTTTTGAAACATGGCTTAGTGTGGAAAGTGGGATCTGGTCATTGCATCAGGATTTGGGATGTAAGACCCGTATCGAACTAACCCGGTCTAACCACCTTGAACCAGATCTACCCATCATGGTCCAGCCAAATGGACCAAGTGCGTAAAGGAGACGACGATCCCAGCTATTAAACTGACCCAAAAACACTAAAATAGGGGGAGGGTCGCACACCTAGCTAGGCAGGGTCGTATCCCCCAATATAAAAAGTCAGACCCTGAGTTTCTGACCGGGGGTCAGACAATTTAGAACCAAGGGTCGACGGGATCTCCGATCCCCTCATTGACCCCCAGTCTGCCGACATAAATCGTGAATTGGGAACTTTCTAAATTTCAATGGGATTCTTTCCTAATCTCAATGGGACTTATTTTGGGAGTTTCTACTCTATAAATAGGACGTCTCTAAGCCTCTTTCACTCCTTTTAGAACCCTAATTGGATTGAGAGAAAGAGAAGAGAAGGAAAGTGGAGAAGAAGAAGATCAAAGAGAAGGCTTCAGAGAAACAAGCCTAATTCTCAGGTATGGATACTATCTCCATGTAGTTCTTAAGACCTTAGAATAGATAGTGAAGAGGGTATGATCTAAGAGAAACCCAAATCATCCACCCATGGTTAGGTTTCAATGGAAAACCATGGGGGAGATCATTAAAACCATGGAGGTAAATAACTATGGTTCTAAACCATAGAACATGTATGGAATGGATTATAGAAGCAAGCCATCGGACCCAAACACGAAAGAATAGACTGTAGGATGAAAATTTCTACTAAACCCATGGGGGGTCGCACGGGGGGTTGATGGAGAATCGACCCTACCAGAACCTAACATTGACCCCCAGTGTTCGGGAAGTCCAGAATATGGGTGGTAGCACCCAGGGTCGATGGAACCTCCGACCCTGGCATCGACCCCCAGTTAACAGTAAGCTTTTTAAAATCAAAATTAATTCTAATTAAATTCTATCGACTTGATTAGGTCTTTTAATGATATAATAGTGATATTTAGTTGATTCTTAAAGCTTGAGAGAGGATCTACAATCAAACAAAGGTGAGGGAACAAGACTTAAACTAATTGGTTAATAATAAACTGTTTTTATTTCTTGAGTCCAATGCCATGATTGATTCTATGCGTGAATGCTTGTTATGTGCATTCAACATGTCAACCAATATTTATATTATTACTGTTCATGCATATTTAAATTATTATTTATAACATGATGATGATGATGATAGGAATAGGCATGTGAATGTATGTGTGTGGTTGGTGTGTTTGATGCGAGCGAGTAACAGGGGGTGTCATAGGCCGGGCCTCAGCACTCTAGCTTTATCTCTAACTCAAGTCTTGTCTACCGACATCGTTGTATCGCCATTATCTTAGCAGAACTACTACGTCATAGTATATGAGGGGAGGTGGTCTCAGACCGTGTTGTCTCTGACTCTGTCGAGGGGCCTTAGCACTATCTCTATGGATGTATTGAGGGATGCTGGGGTGAGGCCTTGGATACACTGATTGGCATTAGGATTGGTTAGTTGCGAGCCCAGTTTACAAGCCCTCGCCAGCAAGGGCTTACGTGTTGGTATGGGTAAAGTATCAGGGGAAGTGTCATAGGCTGGGTCTTAGCAATTTAGCTCTATCTCTATTCCATGGTAGGGTGGATGGGGACGACAATAAATGTTAACCTTTGGGCGGGCCTCCACACCCTGTGCATAGAGGCGAGGCGGCCACCGAACCTTTCTATAGTGCATTGCAAACTTATTTACTAGACCACAGATATGAATTGATTGCATGCATATGTTTGTTACTTTATTTTGTTTGCTCACTGAGCCATGATGTGTGCTCACCCTCTCGACGTCGAATATTTTAGTTGATGATGCAGGTACTACGGTCGAAGATTATATGAGTGCTCCGATGTACGGGCGTATTGCTGCAATGGAAGCCGAAGACTTAGTGGATACGCATGATCCCTTATGCGAGTGCAACTCATGCGTATTGGATTAAATTTTTATTTAAATTATTAAGGGAATGTAATTGATACTTTATTTATTTATGTCTCAGTTGATACAATAATAACTTGATATTTTATTATGATTATCACAGTTAGATTTCTCAGTTCATTTATTATTAAGACTTTCGCTATTGTGTATTTATTCTGATTATGGTTGTGGATGTGTATGGTTTCATTTTCAACGGACACAGCCTATTAGTGATCCTGGTTGAACCGTTGGTTTATTAGCGGTTCATCACACCGTTCTGAATGGTACAGAATTGGGGTGTGATAACTTGGTATCAGAGCATCTCAGGCCCAGTCTGTGAAATCCATTTACTTTCACAAAAGTTCGTAAACTGAGATAGGATAAAAATTTAAAAGATGTAATAATAACACACCAAAAGCATCTGTGTTGATTGAGACAAAACTGAAAGAGAATAATGCATCTATTAAATGAGAAATAAATTTATATACAACCAAAAGAAGAACAAACGTTTATATATATATGATTAAAGAAGAGTACAGTCCACAACCCGGACAATTACTCTGAAGTACAAAAGAAAGATAAAAAAATACATCAAGAAGCTGGAGGTGATGGGGGAGGCGGTGCCTCACGGTCTCTATCATAGTCCTCAGTGTAGACTCTAGTCAACTAAGCTATCTGCTTCTGGGTCGTCTGGAGACTAGCTGTGAGATCAGCCACCCACTGGTCAGTCACACGCTGAGCATCCCTAAGCTCTCCCACCCGCTGATCTGACATGCGCTGAGCAACCAGAAGCTCTCCCACCCATTGATCGGACAAGCGTTGAGCCTCTAGAAGCTCTCCCATCCTCAGGTCAGACATGCGCTGAGCCTCTCGTATCTCATGCAATATCCCCATCATACCATCAGAAGGTGCATACAAAGGACCAGCTGCATGTGAAGGACCAGCTGAAGAAGAAGGACCAGCTCCTATAGCATGAGTAGGTGATGGAGGAGGTATGGCATCCACATCCATGTACAGACAATCGTCATCATCCCCATGAACCCCTGCTCCAGCGGCTGCTGCTGATGCCTCAGCATCAGCCATCTCCACTCGAGTGCGAGGGTGCACCATCCCGTTCCTCTCCTCATCGCTGACCTGGGCATCCCGCATACCCATCTTACATATGGGCTCCCAATCTAGAGGCGATGAGAAGGATTTCTCTTGAATCTTCTCATCCAGCAAGTCAACCCCCAGACGGGTAAGCAGTGTAGTGATCATGCGTCCATAAGGAAGGTTGCCAGTATGACTGGGCAACGTGGCACTGATCATCGTCCGCATGATGATATAGGAACGGCAGACAGGCTGCCTAGTGCATATGCAGTATAGCAAATACTAGGTCAACTGGGAGACCCTCTCGTAATGACCACTCTACGATATCAGGTTATGCTGAATAATCTTGCAGTACACCCGTGGATCTGAATGTAGGTCTCGCTTTCATCTCCCAACGATCCTCTTTGATGAGTTGACGGTCTATCTCAGCCCTCATCTGTAATGAAAAGAACTGGGGCTCTCCCGGGACACAGAATATGAAGGAGCCGTCATATGAGATACCCAGCAAGTCCGTTAGCTGTCGATAGTCAAAGGAAATCTCAACTCCCTCGACATAGCTAGTGATCCTGAGCTCACTACCCCTCTCAACGTCGTTGTAATCCCCCACCACTTGGAAATTACAATAGAACTGTCATACCAAGTCAGGATAGGTACAGGCGTCATAGGTGATGACAGGGAGCCAGCCCATATCACCAAAAGCCCCCTCCACATTGAACAAGGCCAGGCTAGCCTAGTCCACTTTGCGGCCTCCCTCTACCTTCTTACGAGCATAGTGGGCATACTGCGTCTCGGGTTCATTGGAACGGAAGTGAAGACGGTCGCGAACCCTAGGTACCTTTGTACGAGCCATAGTATCTGCAAATAAGAAAGAAAAACAAATAATGGCTTAGTGGAGATGAAAAACCCGAAATTTTGACATTATAACGACGTAAATTGGTCAAAAGCAACACTTTTCACCCAGACACGTGGGTAGGAGGACTTACATAGATCCTAAACTATCATGTAAGACTCATACAGTTGGAAATTTTAGCTAATGAGATTGAATTGGAAAAAATTTCAAGAAATTCAAAATTTCGACAAAATTAGGGCAAAAAGGATAAATTTTGAGTTTCTCGATAATCAACCGATGAAACTCAAATATTTTTGAGGGCTTTCGTTCCTTGAGTCACCAACAACAAAAGCCCCCAATAAAAATCGAATTTTTACAGTTGAAAAAAGTTTAATTTGAAGAAAACGAGATATACAAGTAAAAACCTAGGTAAGGAAACCTAAAAACATGAAAACATAGAAGATATACCTATAGAGGAGGTGTAGACGTCGAAACGAGAAGCACAAACCACCAATGGATCGGAATTTTCACTGTAGCAACTCAGAGGGACGAGACGAGTCGAAGTGGAGAAGAAAGAATGGGAAATGGACTCTAAATCGTAACTTAAAAATTTGATTTTTAGTCCGGGGGTCAGAAAATTCGACTAAAACCATCGACCCACCCATCGACCCCCGCATCTACCCTCGGCTCTTGGTGATCTGATAGAGAACCAGGAGTCGCACCCTGGGTCGGACATCCTCCGACCCCCCCCCCCAATCGACCCCCGGTACTCGGGAAGAATTGGTGATTCCTCAGGGTCGCATACTGAGGGTCGGACATCCATCGACCCCCACCATCGACCCTGTAGTGAAAATACAGCATTTTCAACAGAATGATCTGAAAAATTTGAAATTTACATTTGTTAGTGGTTTTAAAACATGAGAATGAATTATATAATGATTGTCTCACGTGTTCAATGACTTTCAGGCAATTCCACTACCAGATTAGACAATTGTTGGACGCAGAGTAACCAGACAAAGCCATAACTCTATCCCACCACCACCACCTGTGGGGGAAGATAGCCAGACACACCCGGAAACACAGGGGAATACGAATACGGCACCGTCCATCATAAATGGGCAGACAAATCCTACAGATCTGCCAGCTCCACCTACAGACTTGGCTATAGTCGTATTGAACTTGGCCCAACAGCTGCAGCAAATGCAACAGGAATAGGCCACTATACAAGCTGCCATAGGCATAACTTCTCCAGCTGCATAGACACCACCAATGCCTACAGAACAGGCAAGCACGGTACCAGGGGGAAGTAACACAATACCCCACGCACCTCAGACTCCCATCATGCAGGCTCAAGTACAAAATCCTGAGGTAGCTCAAGGTGGATATCAATACCAACAACCTATATATGGGGCGTATGTCCCGCAACAACTATACCACTCTAGACTAGTGGAGCGTTTTCTGAAATTGAAGCTCAAGGAATTTAATGGCAAGCCAGTAGATCCCTTATGGTGGCACACTGGGTTGACGAGATGGAAAGAAATTTTATGATGATGACAGTGAATGAAGAAGAGAAAGTATTGTGTGCCACCTTTATGTTGAAAGGAGATGCACACCATTGGTGGAGGTCTACCAGGAGATATTTATTAACAAAGCACGCCCAACTGACTTGGGATATTTATAAGGAGGCATTCTTTGAGAAGTACTTTCGTAGAAATTTCAGAGATTCTATGGAAAGAGAGTTCCTGAGTTTATATCAGGGACAGATGACCGTGGATGCATATCAACAGCGTTATGAATAGCTGTTCTTCTTTGCACCCGCCAGTATGCAAGAGGAAAACACAAAGACCCGAAGGTTCGTCATGGGACTTAGGGGAAGCATCCGCGAGCATGTTCTGGGACATGAAAAGAAAATCTATAATGAAGCTGCACAAATTGCTCGAGTTATAGAATCAAGCCAGAAGGAGAGTTATTTCATGCAAAATAGAGGTATAAAAAGGCCAGCTGAAAATTTTTATAACAGAGGCATTCAAACCCTTCCGTGCTCAAGGCTTTACCGCTGCAACCAAGACTACTTCCGTAGCTCAACCGCAACCAAAGCCAATTACTGAAGGGATCAAATGTTATAACTGCAATCAAGTGGGACATATGGCAAGGGAATGTCCTAAGCCCGGGAAGCAGCTAAATCAAGGACGAGTTTACGCAGTTACATCTGAGGATGCTGCTGCATCGCCTGATGTGGTCACAGGTATGACTTAAATTATTTTTTTAAGTTGTATTTCATTGTATGAGCATGTAGACTAAGTTAAAATAAATCACAAGTATCGTACCTATAAATGGCATACCCGCCAGAGTACTCTTTGACTCAGGAGCTACTCATTCTTTTATATCTGTGTCATTTGGAAAGAAGTTGAATTTACCCATTAAATCCTTAGACTACAAACTGCTTGTGCGATCACCTATGGGATTAGAAGTGGAGTTAGAGAAAGGTTATGGACCATGTCTAGTTCTTATTAATGAAAAGACTTTGGATGCAACCTTGATCCAACTTGAGATGGCAGACTTTGACGTTATCTTGGGAATGGATTGGTTAGCTTGGCATTCTGTGAACCTATTATGTGTACCGAAAAGAAGCTGACATTTAAAAACAAGGATGGAGCAGAGTTCAGTTTTGTGGGAACCAAACTTTCCCGTAAACGAAAGCTCATACTCTCTGCGTTGAAGGCTAAGAAGTGCCTTGAGAAAGAAGCAGTCGGGTATTTAGTATCTGTGGTCGACCTTACCAAAGAAGCACCACGAATGGAGAATATTGATATCGTGCGTGACTATCTAGACGTATTTCTGGAAGAACTACCAGGATTACCACCCGACCGAGCTACAGAGTTTGTTATGGATCTTATACCTGGAGCCGCATCAGTATCTAAAGCACCTTATCGAATGGCTCCTACTGAACTGAAGGAATTGAAAGTACAACTATAAGAACTGCTGGACAAGGGTTACATTCGCCCTAGTATATCACCATGGGGAGTGCCTGTATTATTTGTGAAGAAGAAGGATGGTAGCGTTCGCTTGTGTATAGACTACCGAGAACTGAATAAACTGACAATCAAGAATCGGTATCCATTGCCTCGGATCGATGACATGTTCGATCAATTGCAAGGTGCCAAAGTGTTCTCCAAGATTGATCTTCAGTCAGGCTACCATCAGCTGAAGATTAAGGACGGGGATATTCCCAAGATAGTATTCAGGACCAGATATGGACATTATGAATTTTTTGTTATGTCTTTCGGATTGACGAACGCACCAGCAACCTTTATGGAACTTATGAACTGGGTTTTTCACGATATGTTGGATACATCGGTTATTGTATTCATTGATGATATATTGGTCTACTCTTTAAGACGAGGAAACTCATATCAAGAATCTAAACGCCGCTCTGCAGCGACTACGGAAGGAGAAGCTCTACGCCAAATTTTCAAAGTGTGAGTTTTGGCTAAAGGAAGTTGCATTTCTAGGCCATGTTGTATCCGCTGAAGGAATTAAAGTGAATCCCAGCAAGATCGAGGCTATTGTAAAGTGGGGAGCACCGAAAAGTGTTGCAGAAATTAGAAGTTTCTTGAGTCTAGCTGGGTATTATCGACGATTTGTGGAAGACTATTCCAGAATTGCCGTACCTCTTACCAGTTTGACTAAGAAGGGCGAGTAGTTTGTTTGGACTGATAAATGCGAGAAGACTTTCCAAACAGTGAAGGCTACATTGATATCCGCTCTGATCTTGACAATTTCAATTCCAAGACAGCCATTTACCTTGTACACTGATGCGTCAGGACTGGGATTAGGATACCTACTTATGCAAGGAGAACAAGTAATTGCCTATGCCTCAAGACAGTTGAAGACACATGAGAAAAACTATCCCACTCATGATTTGGAACTAGCGGCAGTAGTAAATGTTGTCAAGATATGGAGACATTACCTGTACGGGGAGAAGTTTCAGATTAAATCAGACCATAAAAGTCTTACTTATCTATTTAATTAGAAGGAGTTGAATATGAGACAAAGAAGATGATTGGAATTATTGAAAGACTATGATTGTGATATCCAGTACCATCCGGGGAAAGCTAATGTAGTAGCCGATGCGTTGAGTAGAAAGGCAATGATAAAATCTCAGGGAGAGGTTAGCACAACTGCCGCAATGAGTACTACCGGGAAGGTATTCAGTCACGGTAATGAGCAGTTTGTGATAGATGCACCTGATGGATCAGCCAACCAAGGATTTATTCATCGGTTTTCAAATATGTTCGCCGCATTGAGATTATACCGGATAAAATTGATGAAGTAAAGACAGCTATCAAATCAGACCCTTACCTAAGAACGGTACAAGAGGACATTGAAAAAGGTAGGACTATCCCTGAGTTCACCTTGAAAAAAGAAAAGGTACTGAAGTACAAAGGAAGAATATGTGTACCTGAAACAGAAAGCTTGGACATTAGACACCGATTGATGAAAGAAGCCCATACCACCATCTATTCGATACATCCTGGAAGTACAAAAATGTATCATAATCTAAAGAAATTATATTGGTGGAGACGAATGAAAGCAGATGTAGCTAAGTTCGTGTCTCAATGCCTAAATTGTCAGAAAATAAAGGCTGAACGACAAAGACCGGCAGGACTGTTACAGTCGTTACCAGAACCAGCATGGAAATGAGACTGCATCACTATGGACTTCGTCACAGGATTACTATTCACTCCTCGAGTAGTTGACGCAGTTTGGGTGATTGTAGACAGCCTGACTAAACAGCTCGCTTTATACCTATACGACCTCAGTATACACTGGAGAGGTTAGTTAAGCTGTATGTGGATAACATTGTGCGATTACACGGTATACCTGAAAGCATTGTGTCCGATAGAGATCCACGATTTACTTCAAAATTTTGGGAAGGATTACAAAAGGCTATGGGTACAACATTGAAGTTTAGTACTGCATTCCATCCACAGACAGATGGACAGTCAGAGCGTACAATTCAGATTATAGAAGATATGCTTCGAGTATGTGTAATTGATTTTAAAGGATCATGGGATGAAAAGTTACCATTGATTGAGTTCGCTTATAACAATAGCTATCAGGCTACTATACAGATGTCACCCTATGAAGCACTGTATGGCAGGAAGTGTCGAACTCCTTTGTTTTGGAATGAAGTTGGGGAACGTAGTATTGTTGGATCGTAATTTGTTGAAGAGACTTGTTGAGTGGTCGACATTATCAAGGAAAGAGTGAGAACAGCTCAGAATCGTCAGAAGCAATATGCAGATACTCGACGCCGAGACCTTGAATTCGTCATGGGTGATAAAGTATTCTTAAAAGTATCGCATGTGCGAGGTTTGAAACGGTTCAGACAGAAAGAGAAATTAAGTCCAAGATATGTCGGACCATATGATATTCTAGCTAAGCGTGGAAAAGTGGCTTACCAGTTAGCACTACCACCATCTATGTCAAGTGTGCATGACGTATTTCATATTTCCTTATTGAAGAAGTATGTCAAGGATCCGACGCACGTTTTGACAATAGACCTACCTGATTTGACTGAAGATTTGACATTTGAAGCAGCACCAACTGAAATCACTAGTCGAAAGGTTCAACGACAACGTAACCGTGATATATATTATGTTAAGGTCACCTGGAGAAGTAGAGATATGGAAGAAATCACATGGGAAGAAGAGAATGCTATGCGAAAGCAATATCCTCATTTATTTGACTCGAAAGGTATGTACAATTTCGAGGACGAAATTTTATAAGTGGTGGGGAGTTGTAAGAGCCGTATCGAACTAACCCGGTCTTACCACCTTGAACCAGGTCTACCCATCATGGTTGAGTCAAATGGACCAAGTGCGTGAAGGAGACAACGATCCCCGGTATTAAACTGACCCAAAAACACTAAAATAGGGGGGAGGGTCGCACACCCAGCTAGGCAGGGTCGGACCCCCCAATATAAAAAGTCAGACCCTGAGTTTCTGACTGGGGGTCGGACAATTTAGAACCAGGGGTCGACGGGATCTCCGACCCCCTCATCGACCCCCAGTCTGTCGACAGAAACCGTGAATTGAAAACTTTTCAAATTTCAATGGGATTCTTTCCTAATCTCAATGGGACTTATTTTGGGAGTTTCTACTCTATAAATAGGACGTTTCTAAGCCTCTTTCACTCCTTTTAGAACCCTAATTGGATTGAGAGAAAGAGAAGAAAAGGAGAAGAGAAGGAGAAGAGAAGGAAAGTGGAGAAGAAGAAGATCAAAGAGAAGGCTTCAGAGAAACAAGCCTAATTCTCAGGTATGGATACTATCTCCATGTAGTTCTTAAGACCTTAGAATAGATAGTGAAGAGGGTATGATCTAGGAGAAATCCAAATCATCTACCCATGGTTAGGTTTCAATGGAAAATCATGGGGGAGATCATTAAAACCATAGAGATGAATAACTATGGTTCTAAACCATAGAACATGTTTGGAATGGATTATAGAAGCAAGCCATAGGACCCAAACACGAAATAATGGACTGTAGGATGAAAATTTCTACTAAACCCACGGGGGGTCGCATGGGGGGTCGACGGAGAATCGACCCTACCAGACCCTAACATCGAACCCTATTGTTTGGAAAGTCCAGAATGTGGGTGGTAGCACCCAGGGTCGATGGAGCCTCCGACCCTGGCATCGACCCCCAGTTAACAGTAAGCTTTTTAAAATCAGAATTAATTCTAATTAAATTCTATCGACTTGATTAGGTCTTCTAATGATATAATAGTGATATTTAGTTGATTCTTAAAGCTTGAGAGAGGATCTACAATCAAGCAAAGGTGAGGGAACAAGACCTAAACTAATTGGTTAATAAAAAACTGTTTTTATTTCTTGAGTCCAATGCCATGATTGATTTCAATGCGTGAATGCTTGTTATGTGCATTCAACATGTCAACCAATATTTCTATTATTATTGTTCATGCATATTTAAATTATTGTTTATAACATGATGATGATGATGATGATAGGAATAGGCATGTGAATGTATGTGTGTGGTTGGTGTGCTTGATGCGAGCGAGTATCAGGGGGGTGTCATAGGCCGGGCCTCAGCACTCTAGCTCTATCTCTAACTCAAGTCTTGTCCACTGACATCGTCGTATCGCCATTACCTTAGCAGAACTATTACGTCGTAGTGTATGAGGGGAGGTGGCCTCGGACCGTGTAGTCTCTGACTCTGTCGGGGGGCCTTAGCCCTATCTCTATGGACGTATTGAGGGATGCTGAGGTGAGGCCTTGGATATACTGATTGGCATTATGATTGGTTAGTTGCGAGCCCAGTTTGCAAGCCCTCGTCAGCAGGGGCTTACGTGGTGGTGGTATGGGTAGAGTATCAGGGGAAGTGTCATAGGCTAGGCCTCAACACTTTAGCTCTATCTCTATTCCATGGTAGGGTGGATGGGGACGACAATAAACGTTAACCTTTGGGCGGGCCTCTACACCCTGTGCATTGAGGCGAGGCGGCCACCGAACCTTTCTATAGCGCATTGTAAACTTAATTACCAGACCACAGATATGAATTGATTGCATGCATATATTTGTTGCATTATTTTATTTGCTCACTGAGCCATGATGTGTGCTCACCCTCTCGACGTCGAATATTTTAGTTGATGATGCAGGTACTACGGTCGAAGATTATATGAGTGCTCCGGTGTATGGGCGTGTTGCTGTAATGGAAGCCGAAGACTTAGTGGATACGCATGATCCCTCATGCGAGTGCAACTCATGCGTATTCGATTATATTTTTGTTTGAATTATTAAGGGAATGTAATTGATACTTTATTTATTTATGTCTCAGTTGATACAATAATAACTTGATATTTTATTATGGTTATCACAGTTAGATTTCTCAGTTCATTTATTTTTAAGACTTCCGCTATTATGTATTTATTTTGATTATGGTTGTGGATGTGTATGGTTTCATTTTCAATGGACACAGCCTATTAGAGATGTAAGACCCGCACTCTGAAAACCCGGTCTAAACCTTGGTTTTGTGTCGTGACAGGTCTTCCGATCATCACCGGGCCAGACAGGGCAAGCGGATAACAAACAGGTACAAAATCGGACCAAAGTCGACCAATTATACCTGATTTTAGGTATACCGGTCGATGGTACCGGTCTTGGTACCGGTCGACCGGTATGGCCTGCACAGCTATGTGCGGGAATTTGGAAATTGGTCTCTGCGGGTCCCGCTTTCCTGATTTCGAATCCTAGAAGTTTCCTAATCCTAGTAGGGTTACTAAACCCTATTTTCAGCCTATAAATACACCCTTAACCCTCCTCAAATCCTTTCCATTGTCTCTCGCAAATCCTAGAGAAGAGAAAGAGGTGGAAAAGGAGAAGGAGCTAGGAGGAAGAAGAAGGAGCCGCCATTACCGTTTGACGAAGCTCTCGTTACGCCTGTCAACGGTAAGTGTTTGAATCCCTCTTCTTACCCTATGTAGTTGTGTGGGTGGATCAATACCATGCAAAGTAGGTATTGATCTAAAACCCTAAATTGGCCAATAAACCCTAAGTTGCCGTCTAACCCTAGATTCGAGTTTCGAGATGATATTCATCGAAACGAGACTTGAATGAGTTGGGGATAACTCTAACTCGAAGCCTAAACTTAGAATGGATAGGAGAAACCTTGAAAGCCCATGGAGGATGATCGACGGTAGTCGAAAAACCCATGTATGGTCTTCCGGAGACATACCGGTCGACTATACCGGTTACACATAGTGCGACCGGTATGTTGCGACCGCTACCTCTCGGGGGGTTGTCTATGGGGACCGGCTGACCATACCGGTCGCCAGTCTTTCCCATAGAGCTGTGACCGGTACATGCCACCGGTCAGCTCTGTGAGGGTATTTGTAACCCTGTTGGTTTCCGACCAACATGAAACCCTAAACAATATATTCTAATGAAACCCTAATAATATTGTAGGGCTTTGTGACTTATCGTTTGGATCTTGCGACGTGGAGCAAGTGATCGAACGAGCGTCAGGTAAGGGAATCTGACCTAAACCTAATAATTAATGGACAGTAAATCGTTGTTAATCATTGGATATCTATGATATGATGTTTGTGCATATTCACATGCCATCCTTTACTTTCAGTTATTATTATTGTTCATGCATTCATAGGATGTGATTGTTAGGCATGTGATTGTTTTCGTTGGTGTGTGGAGTGGGGCAGGGGGCCGGGATCGCTCTTCGCCGGCACCTTTGTAGTATTCTGTCTTAACATGCTTGGTACGGGTGGGGTATCGGGGAAGGTCGTGGTACGATGGTCTCCGATATTGATGTTGTCCCGGCCATCGTTGTGTGGTACTGAGGATTCCGAGTCGACGTTGGCTTGTCCACGATGCTTTAGCTCTATCTCTATGCCGTAGGGAGTTATGTTGGGATAGGGTCTACCGGTATTGTGGTCTCCCCGGCCCGCACGCTCTAGCTCCATCTCTATGTCGTAGCGGCTGGCCGAGATAGAGCATACATTGTTGACATATAGGATTGGTTAGTTGCGAGGCCGGTTTGCGAGCCCCGGCCGAGGGGGGCTTAGGTACCGGTATGGGTAGAGTATCGGGAGGTGCGGGTGTACCTTAGCTCTATCTCTATTCCATGATGGGTGCATGTGGGTTAGTGGTAGTGTGATCTACTGTGCGATGCCACACACTCGTGTATAGAGGTGCGGGGGCCACCAAACCTTTCTATAGCACATTGCAAACTTAAAACCAGACCACAGCATAAAAATGATTGTTACTCATGCATAATATTGTGAAACTGTCTGATTGCCTTACTGAGCTATGTTGTGTGCTCACCCTTTGTACGTACATTGTTTTTAGATGTTGATGTAGGTTACACTGTAGATGACTACGTGAACGCTCCGGCGTATGGGAGTGTGGCTACTGTGGATATACAAGCAGGAGAGGACGAGCATGATGTTTCATGCGAGTGCCCTTTCTACGTGTACTTGTGATGGATTTTGTTTATTTGTTTCGGTTATTTTCGTTTGATATTAAAGTGATGTAAAAGATATTTATTTTATGTTTGGATTTGAATAATTGAATACTTATTTAATTATCAATAGATACTCAGTTCATTCTATTTAAAGTCTTCCGCTGTACTATTATATTCTGATTGTGGTTATGTGTAATGGTTTGTATGGGTGGACACGGCCTATTCGAGATCCTGGTGTGAATCATTGGTTCAATGACGGTTCACTCACACCATTCTGGTTGGATCAGAATTGGGGTGTGACAAGAGATCCTGATTGAACCATTGGTTTATTAGCGGTTCATCACACCGTTCTGAATGGTGCAGAATTGGGGTGTGACATGGGAGGCTGCATGGGTTCCCAACTTGCCTCATAATAGAATATATTCTTCCAAACCGCACAATACTTTGTTTCTAAATGTTGCTGATCTCATTGATGAACCCACCAAAACATGGAATTTGGAGGTGCTTCGAACACTCTTTACTCCACAAGAAATTCAAGCTATTTGTAGCATCTCTATCCCTTTTTCTGCAAGACCAGACTTACTTGTCTGGAAACATACGAAATCTGGCATATTCAGTGTTAAAAGTGCCTACCATATGTTGTTTCAATCACACCATCAGGCCCTATTCTCCAATGTGCATAACCCACGGACTGATTCATGGCATGCAGTTCCTAAGACCATTTGGAAATCAATCTAGTCCTGTAAAACACTACCCAAAATTAAGAATTTTTTATGGAGAGTTTGTGCTAAGGGCTTACCAACGACTGTGGATCTTGCTAGACGTAATATGCAGGTTGATATTGTTTGTCGTCGTTGTGGGGACGCAACAGAGACTATTGATCATATATTAATTCACTGTTCTTTTGCCAAAACTGTATGGTTGGGATCTCAATTTGCTCTCAGAGTTCCTGTAGATAGCTCTACTTCCTTTTGGCAATGGCTTGCTCAGTTATGTGGTTTATCATATCAGATTTCTAAGAATCATTATAGAGTATTATTATCTTTTATTGCGTTTACCTGTTGGGCCCTATGGAAGTTCCGGAATATGCTGTACTTTGACAATCTTATTGCTACGCCTATGGAGGTTATCAAGGAAGCTCAACATGCTTTTGTCGAATTTTGTAGAGCTCATCATTTACATGCAGATTTGGCCCCTTCTTTGCTATCTCCTCAGGCAGTAGGTCCCTCACAAGAGGGGGATATACATCAGTGGAAGCCACCACCACCTAGGGTACTTAAACTAAATAATGATGCTCATTTATCTTTAGATCTATCTAATAGTGGCATTGGTATTATTTACAGAGATTCTAGAGGCCTTCCTCTTTTTGCAGTAGCTGAACATGTTGTATTTACCTATTCCACAATGGGCAAAGCCCTTGCTATCAGACGTGGGATTCTCTTGGCTTTGCAATGGGGCTGTACTGATTTGGAGGTTGAATCAGACGATCTCGAGGTTGTCCAAAGGCTTCAAGGCCTTTCTTCTTTGCTGATAATATTTGGCTGAATGATGTAATTATGGATATTAGGAGTTGTATATCTCCAAGCCACATAATTGTTTTTAAATATGCTCCTAGAACTATCAACTTGGTGGTCCATCGGATTGCCAGGAAGGCTTTAGGGTCTGGGTTGCCTTGGTGGGGTGGTTCCTCAATTTTTTTAATGGATCTATGTAAATCTGATATAGACAAACTTGTTTCACCAGATAATCAATAGAATGATTTATTACCAAAAAAAAAAAGGAGGAAAAAACGTCTCTGGACTTTATTGAAGATCAATGGGCTATGTTAGGCTGCACTTCAGTTGACTTGCTGACGTTGTCTTTCTTCATTTCCCCCCCCAAGCAAATGCTGTCTAGGGCATAAACCAAGTTTGATGCAAATAGCCACAAACGCATGACGCCCTAAAGGCTTTGTAAAGATATCGACAAAATGCTGCTGGGAAGAGACAAATTGAGTCACAAGATGATCGAGGGCCACCTTTTCTCTTATAAAGTGAAAGTCAATCTCAACATATTTTGTATGAGGATGTAGAATTAGACTCACTGTCATGTGTAAGGCACTGATATTGTCACAAATAAGGAAGCTGGTTTCAACTGTCGAAGACCAATATCACGCATAAGGAATGAGAGCCACGTAAGCTTTGCCGCTGTGGTGGCCATGGCTCTATACTCAGCCTCAGTATTAGAACAAGGAGCAGTAGACTGCCTCTTCGCACTCCAGGAAATACAGTTGGTGCCCAAAAATGTACGAAGACTAGAAGTGGAGCTCTAAGTCTAGGGGCAACCGGCCCAGTTTGCATCAGAAAAGGCATACAAGTCTAGAGAGCTATTTTTGATTAACCTGAGCCCATACTCCAAAGTCCCTTTCATGGTGGACTATACATTTCACCATCATGAAATGCGTCACTATAGGAGCATGCATGAACTGGCAAACAAGGTTGATGGCAAAACTGATGTCTGGACATGTCATTGTAAGGTATTGAAGAGATCCTATAATAGTTCGATAAAGCCCAATATCCTCAAACGGCTTATCATCATCACTAGACGGAATACTAGATGTACATAATGGAGTCGACACCAGGCGAATATCTCCTAACTGAGCACGAACTAGTATGTCGGTAGCATACTTTGTTTGAGACAAAAAAAAGACCAGTTGAAGGGTCATGAACTGCAATGCCTAGGAAGTAATGGAATGGGCCCAAATCCTTCATGGCAAAGGTTGCGCTAACAGATGAAATAAAATCATCAAACAAAGATGAATCATTACACGTGAGCACAATATCATCCACATAAAGGAGCAGGAGAAGAGTCTTGGTATCAATGCGAAACACAAAAAGAGACAAATCATAATTACTACATGCAAATCCATACTCCAATAAGTACCCACTAAAACGATCAAACCAGGCCTGTGGTGCCTGTTTAAGCCCATATAAAGATCATTGCAATTTGCATACCAGCTTGGGAGTAGAGGTGTCTTCGATAGCCCTGGGGCTGCCTCATATAGACTGGAGTGGTAAGAAAACAATGTAGGAAAGCACTGGCGACATCCAATGCTACAAGGGCCAGCCTCTAATGGTAGCAAGTGTTAAAATTAATTGAATTGAGGTTGGTTTAATGACGGGTTGAAAGTGTCCAAAAAATCAACGCCCTCTTGTTGGGAAAACCCTTTTGCCACAAGATGAGCTTTAAGACGCTCAAGTGTTCCATCTGATATTAACTTGACTTTATAAACCCATTTACACCCCACAACATTCATATCTGGACGATATGAAACCAATGTCCAGGTGTTATTCACGGCTAAAGCAATCATTTCAGTGCCCTTTGCGGCCTTCCAACCAGAATGTGACATAGCTTCGGAAATAGATTTTGGTTCTTGAGGTACCACCGATACAGCTAAAGTATATTTTGGGTTGGGTTTAATAATACCTGCTCGTCCTCAAGTAACCATTTGATGACCAGATGGGGCAGATAATGAATCAGTCTCTGAAATAGACTGTTGGACGATCAGTGACAGGCTGAGATGAACGGTCAGTGCTGGACTAAGATGGACAGTCAGTGATGGATTGAGATGGACAGTCAGTGATGGGCTGAGATGAATGATCAGTGTTGGGCTGAGATAAAGTGATATGTTAGACCCATTTTCTAATCCATATGTTAAAGTATCAGTGGGCTTTAATAAACTAGAATTATGAGACCCATTTGCCAAACCACCGTTAAATCGTGTTATACCACCAGATCTATGTACACAGGCGTCAGTACCAGAAACCATAGAATTTTCAGGTACATTAGTGGACTGAGAAATAGGAGAGGTGGAACGAATCAATGGGTGAGAACCAGAATTATTTTCAATATTAAATGTAGACCCATTTTCCAACCCAATTTCAGTTTGTGGTATACCACCAAAATTATTCTCAATATTAAATGGAGAACTAGGAGAAGCGGAATGACGGATTTGAGGAAAAACAGGAGAGGAATCATGAGGGTTCAATGGGCTTACTTAAGGAGAGGGATCATGAATGTAATTAGATGCAGTTGGAATAACAGTAGAAGTATTTGGAATATGGGTACTTACAGAGACATTTGGAATACTTGAAACAGGGACACTAGAAACAGATGATAGTTCTTTTTGTGCAGTCACAGAGCCATCAGCAGAAATATCTCTAGAATCAACTTCAGGTACTGTTGGAGTATAAAGCTCAAAATCTTCTGCGGTATCATCTTCTGGAAAATATGGATGAATGCTTAGATTTCTAGTATCATCTTGAGAAGGCTCAATTGTGTCTACAAACCACTCAATTGTATCATCTCCTGCGGTTGAGTGAACCGCAGTCTGAGGTGGAGATGGTTGGAATGGAAAAACCTCTTCATTAAAGATGACATGTCTTGATTTGTATATTCTTTTAGAAGCTATGTGATAACATCTATAGCCCTTGTGGACATCGTTGTACCCAAGAAAAATGCAGGCCATAGACCGAGGCTCCATCTTGTTCTCGGAGTATGGTCTGAGATAAGGAAAGCACTGAACACTAAAAATTCTCAACATACTATAGTCTGGATCCTTTTTAAATAACACACTTAAAAGGATTTCCCATATTCAGCACTGTAGACGATAGTCTGTTAATTACAAACACAGCAGAACTGAATGCCTCAACCCAGAACCGTACTGGAATGTTAGCTTGAGTCATCATTGCTAACCCCAGCTCTAGAATATGCTGATGTTTTCTCTCGGCAATACCATTTTGCTCTGGGGTAGAAGGGCAGGAGATGTTTAATAATATTCCACACTGTTGAACATAAGTGCGAAAACTCCTACTAGAGAATTCAACTCCACCATATCATTGGAAGACTTTTAAGTTTACAAGAAAATTGTCCCTCTACCATTTTATGAAAACTCAAAAAGATGGAATAGAATTCAGATTTTTGTTTCAAGGGATAGAACTAAAGTGTACCTTGAAAATTCATCCACAAAACAACATAAAATCGAAAAAGATTTAAACTCAGTCCAGGGGCTGGACCCCAAAGGTCACAGTGAACCCTATCTAAAGGATGTAAACTTTGTCTAGAAGAAGGTGTAATGGAGAGCATGCAGCCATACTAAGTAGACACCCAGTACAGCAAACAGTATCAAAAGAGCCTAATACAGAAATTTTTCCTAGCTTGTTCAAACGAGAAAAAACTTTCTGATTTGAATGGCCTAGCTGCTGATGCCATATTAAAGCTGAAACTGGCCAATGCCTGTTGGAAAAGAAGGCTGCTGCAACAATTGGATCTCTAGTTTCTGTCTCAAACACATTGGTCAGTGTTGTAGTGGGCTGCAGACAGTTCATATAGTCCTCCTTTCTTAATCCCCGAATCCAAAATGTTCTTGCTCAAGGTATCCTCGAATCCAAAACGTTCTTCACTTGTTTCGGAACTATTACAACTATCGATTGCCATCACCACCACCGCTGGCACTGCCATCATCACCACCACCCCTCCACCGCCACCATCCCCACCACCACCCACAGTCGCCTCCACCACCACCACTGCCACCACCACCCCCGCCACCACCACCACCCACCACCTACCACCACTGTCTCCACCACCACCCACCACCACCTACCACCACTGTCTCCACCACCACCCACCACCACCACCACTGCCGCCACCACCACCACCCATCTCCACCACCCACCACCCACCACCCACACCCCCTACCCCCAACCGCCGCCACCACCCCCACCAACCGCCACCACCACCACTGCCACTACCACCAAACAATATTTTTGGAAGCATAATTTTTTGATTTTGGAGCAGCATTATCAAACAATATTTTACTCTAAAAATTCTGACTCTGGAGAAGAAGTAAAAAACGACTCCAGACCAAAAGTAACTCCATGGGAGTTGGAGTGTTATCAAACGGGGCCTAAGGGCCTGTTTGATAAAACTTATACTTCTGGATTCTATGGATTCTGGCTCCCAGGAAGCCATTTTGGAGTAAAAGCGTATTTGATAAGTTTGGTTGGATTCCAACTTCCATAGAGTGAACCGGATTCAGAATGATTCTAGAATCCAAAATTTTTTACTCCAGAATCCAAAATTTTGGAGTCATAAATACTTGTTCCAAGCTGTTAGATCAATTTTTTGGGAGAAAAAAAAGAATCGACTCTCACTTGACCACCACCACAATATTTCTATTGAGGTGCTCATTATCCTTGCCGCAGCCTTCTATACTTCAGTTAACATATTACTGGAATTCGAAATAACTTGGAATGGGTTCAAGCAATAAATCCCAGTTGAGTTTGTTCGAAATTTCAAAGAAGAGCCTTCAGATTCAGCAGTTCTCAAGGATCCCATTGATAAAGAGTATGTTGTTGATCTGCAGAAAATGAAGGAACAGTTTGGTTCCACAATGACAGTTGGCCAGAGTTTCATGGAATATTACAACCTATCTACTAAATATTTTATTGTTTTTGAATACTATAGTCACAATGTGATCAAATGAATGAGGCAATGATGCCAACAAGATAAGTGCCTTGTCCTCCTCTTCGATCTTCACATCAAGAGCAGACAACTCCGTCAGAATCCTGTTGAACTCATCAATATGCACCTCAAATTTCACTCCGTCTGACAAATGAAAGCCATATAATTGTTTCTTCAAAAACAATCGATTTGTCAACGATTTGGACTTGTACCTGCTCTCCAACTTCGTCCAAACTTCTTCTGGATCCTCCAAACCAATGACCTCACGAAGAGTATTATCCGCCAGAAACAATTGAATCGTACTATTTGCCGGATCCCTTAATTCTAGCCACTCATCATCGTCAACTTTTCCGGCTTGTCGGATTTCTTCTTGAGAGCCTTACATCCCCCCCCGCGGAAGAATATTCTTTACCCGTTGTTGCCACAAGGTAAAATCATTATAGCCATTAAAGGGTTCTATGGAGAAGTTTGCCATCAACTTCCAAGAGCTTCAATCACCGTTGATCTTACACAAGACTGTCCGATCGATATCAAAGACACCGAATCTGTCCGATCCGTGTCTTCCAATGAAACCGTAGCACCCAAAAACCCTTGGGACAACAACCTTTATGTTTTTCCCCTTCTCTTTAGATGATACAACGTACGAACACCGTATTGTACGATCTTTTTTTTTTTTTTCACCACATTACCGTACAGAATGCAATTTAGTTTTTTTTTTTTAAAAAAAAACTCCCTCTTCTTGTACGGTAATGATGCTCCCTCCTTTTTTTCTTTAATTCCTTAACTTTTCCTAAGAAATATAGAGAAAAAAAAACGTAAAAAAAACTCACCCTTTTTTCTTGTTCTCTTACCCGTTCCCTCTCTTTCTCCTAGATCACTGATCGATCTATCGAACCTTGGCTCTGATACCACTTGTTAGGGAAGAACGCGTAACCACGAGAAAGAAACGAAGATCAAGCAAACACACAACACAGGATTTGCTATGGTTCAGCACTCAATCCGGAATGCCTACCTCCACCATAGAGAAACAGAGATTCTTTATTGCCAAGAAAACTCTCTACAATTCTCTCCACCTGACACAATATCCTCCTTTGCTCAGACCTTACCTAGGTTTTCTCACACAGAGACAATATATAGGGAAACCTAGAAAGCCTAATCCCACCACAATTATAAGTTTACTCACATACATATAATAGACTCATACCCTAATACAAATACTACCCCTTATAATTACGTGGACCCCACAGAATACAAGACACCAACCCAACACAATGGTCGTGTTACTTTCTCATATTGAATTAAGTAGACTCAAAACACAACTCTCAAAAAGCAGTAAGTATCCTAATCTGACTCTAACACTTAACTTTAGCCACTAATCTCATGTACTATCTTCTCCTCTTTCTTATTTTTCAAGATTTCTTCTCCTCTTTCTTCATTTTTCAAGCTTCAAACATTTATCCTGACGATTGTTTGGTAAGGATACTCTCAAACTTGACGATGTTATTGCTGCTTTGCTAATGAATGAGACACGGCGGAAAAATAGCAGTGAGGGGACGTCAGATGAGGGTAGTTCTTTGGTTACAGTTGGTGGTCAGGGTAGAGGAAGATCAAATGGGAGACAGGAATATGGCAAAAATAGGGATCGCTCCAAGTCACAAGGTCGCAAAATAATTTGTTATTATTGCGATGAGGAAGGTCACATAAGATGGAATTGTCCAAAGCGTAAGGAGGATAAAAAGAAAAAGGAAGACAAGGAGAGTGAAGTAAAATCATCTACTGCTGGTGTCATAGAAGAATGGAGTGATGGAGATCTCCTTCTCACTACTTCATCAGGTACGAATACTTCAGATTGGATTTTAGATTCAGGTTGTTCGTTTCATATGTGTTCAGTTAGAGAACAGTTTGTTACATATCATGAATGTGATAAGGGTACAGTCAGAATGGCAAATTATGCTGAAAGCAAGGTAGTCGGGATTGGGACTGTACGAATTCGCATGTTTGATGGGATTGTGCAAACTGTAACTGGGGTTAGACATGTGCCGGACTTAAGGAAGAATTTAATTTCATTGGGAACCACCGGATGCGAGAGGCTGTGTGTTCATCCGAAGGTGGAGTTCTTAAGGTCTCCAAAGGGGCCATGGTTGTGATGCGGGACGGATGGTTGGCGATCTATACAGACTTGCGGGAGTGTTGAAACAGATGGTGCTTCGTTGGAACTCGGGCAAGAAGTACATGGATGGAAGTGAAGATGCAAAAAGTTCAAGTTGTGAACAAGTGCAGATCCGGGAAGAAGCGAGTATCTTTTGCTTCGGATTTTGTGAGTGGAAGTGATCTCTCCGGTGATCCGCAGCGGTGGGAGAGATGGAGACACATCACATCGTGCGGCGGTGAGCCGACGGGACACCCGGACGGGGTGTGGGCTATGCTGGTTTGGGTGTAGCGGTTTGACAGAGACAGATTTACAGAATCAACATCAACGAGTTTTCTTCAAGGTGGTTTACAGAATTCAAGCCAGGTGGAGATTTGTTGGGTTGGTGTCTTGTATTCTGTGGGGTCCACGTAATTATAAGGGGTAGTATTTGTATTAGGGTATGAGTCTATTATATGTATGTGAGTAAACTTATAATTGTGGTGGGATTAGGCTTTCTAGGTTTCCCTATATATTGTCTCTGTGTGGGAAAACCTAGGTAAGGTCTGAGCAAAGGAGGATACTGTGTCAGGTGGAGAGAATTGTAGAGAGTTTTCTTGGCAATAAAGAATCTCTGTTCTCTCGTGGTGGAGGTAGGCATTCCGGATTGAGTGCTGAACCATAGCAAATCCTGTGTTGTGTGTTTGCTTGATCTTCGTTTCTTTCTCGTGATTACGCGTTCATCCCTAACACATTGACCATCGCCACACGGCTGTAGTGTAACATGCACCATATGGCACATGGCACATGGGCCATGGCCCACACAGCAACATGCATGGGGCAAGATGATGGAGGTTCCTTGGGCCATGCAATAGCTGCATGGGCAGCGAGAAGCCACGGGCTCAGGGCCACAGTCCTGTAGCTGCGATCAAAATCGGCTGCTTTGGTCGTTTCAAAATCAGCTAAGTATGAACTTTGAAGCCATGTGTTTGACTTAATGTTAGGGGAGAGAGTGGCCCCAGTAACTCTCTTCTCTGACCCTCTGTTTTCTCTGTTAGATACTCTATAAGTTAAGGTATCATGTTTTCTCTGTTGTCGTTGCGTACGTTATAAGTTAACATGGTATCATGTTTTCTCTGCTCTTGCGTACTTAACTTTGTATCAGTCGAGATTTTCATGCCTACGATTTCTTCTCCAATTCTTCTATAAATTTTCTCTTTCTTCACTATCGTAGAAAGATGCCTCGTCGCCAGAGAGGCTCCAGCAAACCCGAATCTCAGGCGATGAAAGCCCGTTCTTTGGAGAAATCTACTTTTCAGTCATTCGCGGTGGACAGCTAATAAGTTCTCTCTTTCATTTCTCACTCTTTATTTGTGGCAATGGAAGATACATAAGAGACCATGCAATGTGCTGCTCCTTATCCCTGTCGCAACCTTCTTTGCTTTATTTACCATATTACTAGAATTTGAAATAACATTGCATAGGTTCTGGCAGGAGATTCCAGTTGAGTTTGTCTAGAATTTCATAGAAGAGCTTTTGGATTCAGCAGTTCTCAATGAGTCTGTCCAGCCTTATTACAGTTTTTTGAGAGTTCTGTTTTGAGTCTACTTAATTTAATGTGAGAAAGTGATTAGGAGTCTTTTACGAGTGTAATTAAAGAATTTCAAAAGGTAATATGTATTTATTATTTTAAGAGAAAAAAAAGGAGAGAGAAAATAAGTGGGTCCCACTGATGATGTAGACAAAATGTGGTGTGATGATGTGGAGAGAGAAAAAGAGGATAGAGAAAATGATGAAAGAGAAAGAGAAGAGAAGAGAGATTGATGATGTGGTATTTGTGTATGAGGTGACGGCCAGCCATGCAATGCAGTCAAACGGCCATTGGCCATGTAGCCACACCGCTAAGGTGTCACACACACCATATGGCACATGGCCTATGGTCTATGGGCAGCAACCTTTTTCCAATTTGTATGCAGTTTTTGATTTACAACTTACCTAAGAGTAAGACTTCTCAATATTGTTTGTTCGTATCAGTCTCTTCCTCATCGTTCTAACAGGAGATGCAATTTACAATCATACAAATAGGGGTGTCAAAATTGAGCCAAACCAAAAATGAATTCGAACGAAACCAATTTAGTGTGAACCAAACCGGAACTGAGAGTTATTGGACTGTAATTGGGTTTTGTTGTAGAGCCTTGTGAAAAATCAAAATCGGATTAGATTCAATTGATAAGCCCAAACCAAACAGACCCATCAGATCCAAACCGAAACCGAACTAATTCTAAGCCAACATTTTTGCTAAATATACACGTAAGAAACCGAAACTGAAACCAAACCAAACCGACAATGGCCCCATAGAGCCCATTAAACTAACAAGCTAATTGTTCATAGAGTAAACCAAATCACCACAAACCGAAACGGACCAATAAGAGCCCGTGAAGTCTGTCATGTTTTTCATATAGCAAATAGAAACCAAATCGAAATGGATCCATAGTGGACCAATAAGAACCCAATAAAAAACCGAAACCAAACCTTCCCTATTAGCTGTAATTGGGCTTGAGTGTACAGCATCAAAACCATGCTGAACCGACCCATTGACCCCCATACATACAAAGAATCCACATGCCTTCTAACAGCATTTATTACAGTACAATAGACTCTTTTTTTTTTTTTTTTTATTAAAGTACAATATACTCATTTACACAATAATGCAAGTAGTTTTGTATGTGTGGAAACTGCCTTATTAAGTACTAAAACTAAGTGTAATTCTCCAAGACACTAGTATAAGATGCATAACCTGCAACACTGAAGCTCTAATGCATCGATACACAAAGAGGGAGAGATACAAATAACAAGATGATTCCGAACGCAAAGCAACAAAACCAAAACAGCATCAGTAGCAGAGAACCCAAAATAGTTCACTAGGCAAAAGATGCACCCTTATTCAAAATACATCCATACAATTTCTAAGTTCCCCACTTTGGTCACAACAAGATGTACACAAATTTGTAAACTTGATTCAAGTTCGGACCCTCAATATTCATTCATTAGAGACATGGATAACCTGTTTTCCAACTGTTTGGCCAGCAAAGAGTCTGATTAATGCAGAAGGCCCACTCTCGAGGCCTTCAACAACTTCTTCTATATATACCATCTTCCCTTCTTTGATGTACTGGAGAGTCAAATCCAGAAACTGGGGATAGAGGTGAAAATAATTACCTACGACAAACCCCTCCATTCGAGTATTCTTAAAGATAAGGTTCATTAAATTGTGAATTCCCTCAGACTGCTCAAGGTCGTACTGTGAGATCATTCCACAGGCAGCAATGCGACCGTGTTGTCTCATATTTGGGAGGACTGCATCAAGCATCTTGCCTCCTACGTTATCAAAGTAAATATCAATTCCATCCTTGAAGTACCTGCAAATTTACCAATAAACAAGTAAAATCTTACTCTGATATAACATACCTACTAGAAATATTAAAAGGAAAAATAAGTGAAAAGTGTGATCATGAAATTCAATTAACCTTTTCAAAGCTGCATTCAAATTATTCTCCTTTTTATAGTTGAAAGCATCATCAAACCCCAACTTGTTCTTCAATAAATCAACCTTAATTAACAAGAAGCAAAAAATAAATAGGATTAATGATAAAATCATCAAAATTTGGAGATGTTGGGAGTTAGTCCCACACTGGCTATTAGATAGTCTGCAGGTCCCTTTATACACTTGGGAGTCTCTTTACCTACCAGTTTGAATTTTTGGGATGAAAGTTTTACATGCTATGATAGAGGGTTTTCATTTTTCGCTATCTTCATCGGTTCACAATGTATAAGGAAGGAAGTGTTGAGAGTTTAGTCTCACACTGATTACCCAATAGTCTACAGCTGCCTTCTACACCTGGGAATCCCATCAACTACCAATTCAAACTTAGAAAAAGATCTATTTCATTTTGTACTCTAATAACATTCACTAGGCCCCCACTCAAAGTCAACAGAAGAGAACTTTGGGTTTTCTATATGTGAATCGAAGTCCAATTTGAAACCCCTCAAACAATTCCAAAATTAATTACTTTCCACATGAGGATATATATCCCCGGTAGAGATAAATAAATGAATTATTGTAGTGGTAAGTTTTACCTTTTCGTCGGATCCAGCACTTCCAACTACATAGCAACCCATCAACTTAGCAAACTGTCCAGCAATCTGCCCAACTGCACCAGATGCCGAAGACACAAAGACATACTCTCCTTTCTTAGGGGAGCAAATCTCAAAGAAACCAACATAAGCGGTTAGACCCGGCATACCTACAACGTAACCAACATGCAGCACTTAGATGACCCTATATTCATTATTGATAAAATTAAGACAATGTCAATAATCTATAATATATTTATGGATCATAGATTCAATGGCCCATTATAACATGGATATGCTGGGCCCATGTATTGTAGACGGCCCTAGCTGCTTATTGGGTTGGGTATTATTTTGGTTCCAAACTTCACATCATTTTAATAGGTCTTTCTATATGACACCAGCTACTATCAATGGCCCGTTGACAATGATTTATTTTGTGAGATGTCATTGGTCCATCATGGAAAACTCAATATACAGGAGGCACAATGTTATGACAAAAAGGTAAATCCATGACCTCCTAGTGCCTCCATTCAGTCAGAAGAACACCAACCAACTTGGCAAGCCAATATGAAACACTCATAAGAAGTGCTTAAAAGAACAAAATTATGCCTTTATTGGTTACTAAGGACAGACAAGACAATTTGCTTTGAGACCTTAGTTCATCGTGTGCACTTACCCAAAATTCCTGTATAGTAGGAGAGAGGTACATCTGTGTTCTTAATCTTAACCATCGACTCAGGATTCTTAATGAGGCTGTACTCTTCCCATCCAGTCATTCCCAACACCAAGTCACCTTCTTTGAAGTCTGGATGATCAGAATCCATGACTTCAGCTACTCCATACCCCAATATAGCCTGCACTTAATAAGAAAAATTCAAATTAAATTACTCTGACAAGGGAGATCAGATCTATAGAATTGATCACATTTGGCATAATTTTTTTTTGGTAAAACTTGACATAAATTAAACGGTGTAAAATTGAAACAAGAAGTTTGAGTCTCACCGAGCCCGGCTTGATTGCAGCAAATCTCTTGTCCATCATCCCTTTCGTATACGGATCACAAGCTAAGTAAATATTCTTCACAAGAATGGCATTGGAGCCTTGAGGAGCCCTTAGATGGGTGGTACCTGTGCCTAAAACCATGTCTGTCTCTTTGAGAGGCCCATATACATAGTCTCTCAAGAGAACCTGCTTGTTGCTAACTTCTTCTCCTTTGGCCATATTAATTTTCTCCAATGTAAACTAAGTTCTCGATCCTTAAAGCTCAAAAAGAGGAGAGATATGAAGATTTGTCACTAGCTTGAGCGTTTAAAAGATCTCCTTCCATGACTATTTCTACGTAAATTCAAGTGGAAGACATGAAGTCACTGCAATCGTCAGCATGATTTAGAATTTTTCCTTGGTTCTTTTCTTAATCATATTGTCTTGGAGGCTACGGTAAGATCTGTCAACCCATGACCAATTCAAACTTTTCATTAAAAGTGTGTTGTCACCCGGCCTTGCTATCTTCCATATATATTTATTGGGTCTTTCTACTTGATACCGTTGTGGTGTCAAGGTCTTCTTGACACTGAATCTCATTGGTGCACATTTATTTAGTTATTATGGGAACTACAAATATAAGAGATAGTATCGATATTTGAATTGAAAAACTTGTTTGGATTTTGCACCCCAGTCCCACGGACACCTGACATCCATAAGAATATCCCATCTTCATTAATTGGTACTGTCTAAATAACACACTTCTGTACTGTAGGCAAGGGTGAAAAAGGAGTTTTCATAATTTTTTTTTTAAAAGTTGATCTACCAAATTATCATGTCATTGTTCTACATGTTTTCGAATAGACATATGATATGATGACATTTTTTCTTTTTTTTGGTAAAATGATATGACAACATCACCCTTATTAGGAAGTGCAGTCCCAAACAAGAGGGCAAAAGATATTTAGGTCATGCAGTTATATTGGCTATGGAATCTTTTGGGAGTCCACCTAGTTGTGCAACAATCCTGGAAGGGTAATATAGTAATTTCAATAATTAGATATCTAGGGAATATATTTCAGTTGGTGTAGAGATGGATAGGATTCTAATCCTCTCCTCCCAGGGGTTCGGGAGGAGGGTGACTCCCTAAAGTCAATGCTTGACATGTGGGTGTTGGCTGGATTTGAACTCTCCATCCGAATCGATGCATAGCAGACACTCCTGTCGGCTTACCTTATCGGTTTAAATAAAGGGCTCAAATTCAATCGACACCCATGTGTTGAGCATCGACTGAAAGAAGTCACCTTCCTCCCAAACCCTGAGTGAAAAAGACGTGAATCCATGTAGAGATACCCCTTGTCACTTTGCAGATAAGGAAAATGGTTCGTTTTACTTATTTATGGGTTATGCCGACCTCACATTTCGACCCATCGCTAACCCCGTCAAAGGCTTAGAGGAAATTAGAAAATGTCACATGGGATCTGAGCATTCACCATAAACAAGGGAACAGAAATTGTGGGCAGGGGATTTCTAGAGGGTTAATCCCTATAACACCGACTCAGCTGTCAGACAGATTGATCCCTATTTACAAAGTTTTTATTTTATTCTTTATTTATTAACGTATCTTTAATCTCTTTTATTTACGAATTTCTCATCTTATTCCTTTATTTTGCTGAGGGTGTGAAGGGTTTTTTTGACACAAGCCAATGTCATAGAGACAGATTCAATTTAAAAACAAATTGAATTTTTTCGATAAGAAACAAATCAAACAATAAAGTCAATGAAATTTTATAAGGTTAAAATCTTAGAAGTAGAATTTCACATGCTTTTTTTGTTTCGACATAAAATTACTGTAAAATTTTATATATAATATTTTATATGTAAAAAAAATTTTAAAATTTATTGCCAATAGATAAAGAAAGATGAAATTCTTTTCCATCCCCACTAGAAATCACTATATTTTATCTATTGAAATTTGAAAATAAACATTGAATTTTCTTTTTTTATATATAAAATGTTTCACGTAAAATTTCACATCGAACAAAACAGAGCAATAGAGAAATTTTGTAAGGGAAAAGGAAATACACACATTCCCTCTCACATTCTTCTTTTATCACTTCTCCATTAAATCTGACTTTTCTTTTTCCTCGATAACGTATAAGATTTCATTATGCTCTGTTAACGTGTAGATCTTTCTCCCTAAAAAAAATTATGAAGAAAGAACATATGTTGATCGATTGAAACCTAAAAACGATGGGTTCACTTTACTTGACATCAATGGCGTCAAAGTCCATGACACCAGTCCAGAAGAGAAGAAGGAATTGGGGTACCAAAAATAGGGGTATTAAGAAAAAACTTGTAAGTAAAAGTAAAGATAGGATGGTAACTTCGCAAATGAGAAATGATTTATGTGGATGTGATGGAAATCAGATTAAGCGTTGACACCGCCCGGTGTTAAACAGAAAAAACTTAGAAAGATACGTGGAGGGGTGACAGTCTTATGCACCAGATGGTCAAAACATATGGATTTTGAAGCCTTTTAAGTATTATTTGTCTTTCAGGATGACACAAGTGATGATGATATTGGAATAGCGATTGGGGATGATCGTTGATAATTGAAATCAATTCAAATTTTTTTTTTTAACCTATATAAACAAATCATATTCAGACCTTCTTGGAGAATTGAATATTATTGGCATCGTTTTATAACTTTTTTTTTATTGTTTCAAAATTGAAAAAATAAATTATTTTTGTCATAAGGGTATACTGTTTTTCCAAACATTATAAAGCATCTATTAATTTTATTATGTCTCTTAGATAGATGATGTGTCTATTCTAACCATTGAATGGAGAGAACAATGTCTAAATTAATCACATGTCAAATTTTAAGTTCTAATTCAATTAAATGTTGTCTTGTATCAATAAGTATGGATGGCTCAACTTTGTCTTGTGAGTTCTAGAAATATCACATTTCATTGTTACATAAATAAATTATATGCTTAATAAAAATAAAAAAAACTAGATAAAATTTAATAAGCACGGTAATGCATATGTCAATCAGATTAAAATAAATCAAAAAGGATAATATCAAAAGCAACCCCTTATATAACCAATCGGTGATGGAATTTCCCTCCCTTTTATGTGTCCCTTCTCCAAATGACCATTAGTAATTTTTTTTTAAATTGTATTGGAAAAATAGTTTATGGATACAGAAAATGTTATTTCTAAAAACAAAAACTATGTTTTGAAAACAGTTTTTTTTTTTATTTGTGCTCAAGTTTTATTGAGCTAATTTTGCACATGGTTTAATGCAAGGATAATTTTGTTATGGAAAAAGTTTTATAGAGCAACTGAGGTGAGATGGAATCTCTCGTTCCCCTTACACTTCCCCTTTATTTATCGTGGGATCCCTCTCTTTACATCTCAACCATTCAATTTATTTGTTGCTACTGTTTCCTTTCCCGACTGCGGCCTACAATAGAAAATGCACCATCACCCTACAAAAAAGGGGAAAAAACTATTAAATTTTTTGAAATCTTAAATTATTGGAATTTCACTATAGCTGAAATCACATAGATTTTGTTCTCAATCCCCTCACCCATAACCAATATTCCTTTCAGAAAATTCAATGATTGATATGTTTCAGTTGGTGTAGAGATGGATAGGATTCAATTCCTCTCCTCCTAGGGGTTCGGGAGGAGGGTGACTCCCTAAATTCAATGCTTGATATGTGGGTGTCGGTTAGATCTGAACCTTCCATCCGAATCGATGCATAAGCAGACACGGCTTACCTTACCGACTCGAATGGAGGGCTCAAATTCAATCGACACCCACGTGTCGAGCATCGACTGAAATGAGTCACAGAAAATGATGTGAATCCATTTAGAGATACCCCTTGTCACTTTGCAGATAAAGAAAATGGTTTGTTTTACTTATTTATGGGTTATGCCAACTTCACATTTCGACCCATCGCTAACCCCGTCAAAGGCTCAGAACAAATTAGAAAATGTCACATGGGATCTGAGCATTCACCATAAACAAGGGAACAGAAATTGTGGGCAGGGGATTTCTATGGGTTAATCCCTATAACACCGACTCAGCTGTCAGACAGATTGATCCCTATTTACAAAGTTTTTATTTTATTCTTTATTTATGAACTTATCTTTAATCTCTTTTATTTACGAATTTCTCATCTTATTCTTTTATTTTGCTGAGGGTGTGAAGGGGTTTTTTGACACAAGCCAATGTCATAGAGACAGATCCAATTTAAAAAACAAATTTAATTTTTTCGACAAGAAACAAATCAAACAATAAAGTCAATGAAATTTTATAAGGTTAAAATCTTGGAAGTAGAATTTCACATGCTTTGTTTGTTTCGACATAAAATTTTACTGTAAAATTTTATATATAATATTTTATATGTAAAAAAAATTTCAAAATTTATCGCCAATAAATAAAGAAAGATGAAATTCTTTTCCATCCCCACTAGAAATCACTATATCTTATCTATTGAAAATAAACATTAAATTTTTTTTATATATAAAATATTTTACGTAAAATTTCACATCGAACTAAACCGAGCAATAGAGAAATTTTGTAAGGGAAAATGAAATACACACATTCCCTCTCACATTCTTCTTTTATCACTTCTCCATTAAATCTGGTTTTTCTTTTTCCTTGATAATGTATAAGATTTCATCATGCTCGGCTAACGTGTAAATCTTTCTCCTTAAAAAAAATTACGAAGAAAAAACATATGTTGACAGATTGAAACCAAAAAAAGATGGGTTCAGTTTACTTGATATCAATGGCGTCAAAGTCCATTGACACCAGTCCAGAAGAGAAGTAGGAATTGGGGTACCAAAAATAGGGGTATTAAGAAAAACTTGTAAGTAAAAGTAAAGATAGGATGGTAACTTCGCAAATAGAGAAATGATTTATGTGGATGTGATCGAAACCAGATTAAGCATTGACACCGCCCGGAGTCAAACAGAAAAACCTTAGAAAGATACGTGGACGGGTGACAGTCTTATGCACCAGATGGTCAAAACATATGGATTTTGAAGCCTTTAAGTATATATTTGTCTTTCTGGATGACACAAGTGATGATGATATTGGAATAGCGATTGGGGATGATCGTTGAAAATTGAATTCAATTCAAAAAAAATTTTTTTTAACCTATATAAACAAATCATATTCAGACCTTCTTGGAGAATTGAATATTATTGGCATCGTTTTATAACTTTTTTTTTATTGTTTCAAAATTGAAAAAATAAATTATTTTTATCATAAAGGTATATTGTTCTTCCAAACATTATAAAACATCTATGAATTTTATTCTGTCTTTTAAATAGATGATGTGTCTATTCTAACTATTGAATAAGGAGAACAGGGTTTAAATTAATCACATGTCAAATTTTAAGATTTAATTCAATTAAATATTGTCTTGTATCAACAAGCATGGATGGCTCAACTTTGTCTTGTGAGTTCTAGAAAAATCATATTTCATTGTTACATAAATAAATTATATGCTTAATAAAAAATAAAAAAAACTAGAGAAAATTTAATAAGCACAGTAATGCATACGTCAATCAGATTAAAATAAACCAGAAAGGATAATATCAAAAGCAACCCCTTATATAACCAATCAGTGATGGAATTTCCCTCCCTTTTATGTGTCCCTTCTCCAAATGACCATTAGTAATTTTTTTTAAATTGTATTGGAAAAATAGTTTATGGATACAGAAAATGTTATTTCTAAAATCAAAAACTATGTTTTGAAAACAGGTTTTTTTTTTTTGTTTTTTTTTATTTGTGCTCAAGTTTTATTGAGCTAATTTTCCACACGGTTTAATGCAAGGATAATTTTGTTACGGAATAGAGCAACTAAGGTGAGATGGAATCTCTCATTCCCGTTATACTTCCACTTTATTTATCGTGGGATCCCTCTCTTTACATCTCAACCATTCAATTTATTTGTTGCTACTGTTTCCTTTCCCGATTGCGGCCCACAATAGACAATGCACCATCACCCTACAAGAAAGGGAAAAAACTATTAAACTTTTTGAAATCTTAAATTATTGGAATTTCAGTACTGTAGCTGAAATCACATAGATTTTGTTCTCAATCCCCTCACCCATAACCAATATTCCTTTCAAAAAATTTTGGCAAAATTTAAGACCATGTTCAACGAAGAATACATGATACTGCTGTTTAACTAGAACAAAGAATCTAAGAATGTCACGACTGTTGAGATTTGCTCACCTACAAGAGGCTTGAGTGACTTAGCTTCTCGTCCTGCAGGTAACCATTCTACCTCTCCTTTATCTCCCATTTCTGAGCCAGTATTTGCAAATTCAAATCAGCATGGTAATAATGGTCTCCCTCCCAAAACAGTCGAGCCAGTAGGGGGTAGTATTACTATTACCCTAAGTAATAATGGTAGGGTGGTAGAAGTTATTTTCCCTGAAATTGCTGAAATTGATAGTTTATTTCAGAACCCGAATGGGAATTTTACTGTTGCCAAGGGTGGCCGTCGCAGAGCCGAAAGTGGCTATAGAAAAATATCCGAAACGCCTCTTATTTTCTCTGGGTTACAATACTTTGTTGCTTCATAACTCTAAAACTAATGCTATTCCAAATATTTGGTTTATGTGGAAATTATTTATCAAGGATCTTGTAAGCACCCAATTTTTGCCACCCTCAGCATAAGTGAACCAATATGGCAGGTTTTCGGCCTTTAACCCAAAGGTTGGTGATTCTCTAATGAACCCCACAGTAGGGTCATTGGATATTACCTACTTGGATGAATAGGTCATGAAATTATCTTCGAAATGAGACCGGAATCATCAAATTCTGACGTCAAACGAGGAAGATATCTCAGTTTGAAAGTGCAAGGGCATTTACGTAATTATCGTACGATGGATGCATTATCATTCAAACTTCAAGACATCATTTCTTGGTCATCTGATATCGGAATCAGATGATGCAAAGGCCAATATTCCTTATTTTCAGTCCTCTTAAAAGTGGAAGTGAAAAATCTCAGGTAGAAGTCACCAGTGGACCCCATGTAAGCTTTCATGCAAAATTATCGTTAGAACTTCAAAGTTTCATATCTTTTCCGTTCTACGTCGGAATCAGATGATTTCAAGGCCATTATTCTTCATTTATGATGTTCTACAAAGTGGACATAAAAATTTTGGGTAGAAGTCTCCGAAGGGTCCCATGCAAAATTACACATGGAAATGGTCATTTAACCTTTGGAAATTCATATTTTTGTCACCCCATATCCAAATCAGGTGATTTCCATTTCATTATGTTCCATTTTTAGTACTCTACAAAGTGGACGTAAAAAATTTCCGGTAGAAGTCTCTGAAGGATCCCATGCAGAATGGTCAGCCAAATTATCGATAATTGGCCTGCTTAAACTTCAGAAATTCATAAGTCAATCATTTTATTTCCAAATATGATGATTCAAGTTCCAATATTCCTCATTTTTAGTGTTTTACAAAGTGAATGTAGAAAATTTAGAATAAAAACTATCAAAAAATTCTGTGCAGAATGACAGCAGAAACGGCCCATGAAATGATAGAGAGAGAAAATCTAGTTAATTCAAGTCATTCTCAGTCCAACCCAGCTCAGTTTAAGTCAGTCCAGCCCAATCAACTTAAGTCAGACCAGTCTAGGCTGATCCGGTTCATCCATGTGCACAGTGTCATATATATATGTAATTATATAGAATATATTATATACTATATATATTAATATGTATGTTATTACATATTATTATGTATACTTTATTATATATTATTGTATAAATGTACATTATATGTGTCAAGAGAGACTGACCAAGAAAGGAAAGAAAGAAAAGAGAGAGGACGTGAGATTGAGAGGGAATCCAAAAGAATAAAAGTGAGATTGAGAAGAAGTGAAGAAAAGAAAAAAAAAAAAAAAGGAAGGACGAGAGATTGAGAGGCAATCCGAGAAGATTGAGGGAGGAGAATAAAAAAAGGAAAAAAAGAAAAAGGAATGAAATTCGAGAAGATGGAGGGCAGAAGGAAGTGGGGAGGAGAATAAAAAAAGAAAAAAAAAAGAAAAAGAAAAAAAGGAATGAAATCCGAGAAGATGGAGGGGGAAGACAAGTGGAGAAGCAGGGAGAAGAAGGAGGAGCTGGAGAGCGTTGGGAAAATAGAGAGAGAGAAAAAAAATCAGAATAAAAAGAAGAAGCAGGAGCTAGAGAAGAGGAGAGGAGTCGGTGAAAAAAGAAGAGATAAAAAAATAAAAAATAAGAGAGAGAGAGAGAGAGCGGTGGAGATAAATCGAGAGAGCGATTTAGAGGAAGAAGCTTGAGAGAGAGAGGAGGAAACAGAAGATGAAGATGAAGAAGAAGATGATGAAGATGAAGATAGAGGAAACGTGATGAAGAAGAGAGAGAGAGGACCTGTAGGAAAAGAGAACCATCAGGTAAACCCCCTCCCTTGTCTATTTTATTATTTTCTTCTTTATTTATTGTTACCTGATCACTCTACAACCTCCTTCATCCATCTCCATAACCACCTGTCAGAGCCATTTCATTAACTACCACCTGGCCAGCAACATATAAATCTCTACAGAACCTAAACCGATGTCCTACCTTCATACCCAAGGTCACCTTGCACACCTTATCTAACCACATCAACCAACAATCTGTCCACCCACTCACCCTAATGGCCATGCACCATATCAGTCCGCCATCACTTGCCCAATTGATGTAACTGTAACCAGCCACAATTCAGCCATTGAACCTAAACTTCATGTGCGATACTCCACAGCAAACCACCCTACATTCCATTCGATCCCTATGCCATAACCGACTTTTATGGACTGCTGCACCTTGGGATCACACCCCACAGTCCCTTGCAATGATCCAGGTCATTAAAGCCAACCTTGTGTCACCAACCATCTCAATACCAGCAGCTGAAAATTCTGAACCACAACAGTCCCATCCCAATCTCCTTACACCTCACCAATAGTCCAATACCCCAGCATTGCCCAATTTAATGCCATTAATCCAATCATGGTCTGAAATCGTAAAGTGATCAGTTTGTGCCGTGTTTGAATTTTTAAGTGGTCAGTTTGTCCCGTGCTTTGAATTTAATGTGATCAAATTGATCTGATTATGCTTGAATTTAAGGTGATGAAATTGATCAGATTATGTTTGAATTTAAGGTGATGAAATTTGATTCAACTATGATCTAAATTTTAATATGATGAAATTGATCCAATCATATGGAATTTTGATGAAATCGAAATTGATCAGATCATATCAAATTTTGATTGATCCGACCATATGCTTGGAATTTTTGATGAAATTGAACTATTGATCTTGGAATTTTGATAAAATTGGATTATTGATCTTAGAATTTTGATTCGATCTGTTGATCATAATTTACCTTGATTTGAGTAATCTAAATAGTTAGATTGTTAATTTGAATAATCTAAACCGTTAGATTGTCATCAAAAGTGATTTAAATGGATATAGACGGTTAGATTATCATTGTGAGTGATTTGAACCGTTGGATTTGGATCATGAGTGATTTAAATAAATTTTAACCGTCAAATTGTCTTAATATGTGATTCAGATGAATTTGAACCATTGGATTGACATTAGGACTAATCTAGCCATTGATTTCCTAATATGATCATGATTATATCCTGATGTGAGATCTGAGCCGTTGATCTTGGCTGCTTTGATGAAATTTGAGGTGTTGATTTTAATGATAATATTTTAAAGAGATCTAACCATTGATCGATGATCTGATCTTGAGAGATTCACATTAGATTCCAACCATAAATCAAGAGAATCTCATCTGAAACACATTGAGACATAATTTGATTGAAAATAATACATGAGATGCCATTTTATTTGTCTGCTATATCTTGATGAATGCTCTCACATGCTTGTTGCTATAATGATTCACATGCTTTCTTCCCATACATGAGATGATATATGTTGTTTGTTGCCATATTTGAATGATATTTTCTATTTTTGGTAATAATTTAATTTATGCAATACCTTAGTTGAACTGTCATGTATGCACACTCCTAGAAGACAATATAGGCGTGGGGACGTGCATTTAGACACCCACATTCTTGGGAAGGGCATAATGGAAATAATAAAAAACCTTAATAAAGAAAGAGAATGCTTTGCCAAATCTTCCAAAATTAGAACTTAGATTGAAAAGGGTAATTCAGGACGATTTTACCCCTCGATAAACCCTAAACCTAGAATAGGTTCTCAACCCTAAACCTAGAATAGGTTCTAAATCCTAAACCTAGAATAGGTTCTCAACCCTAAACCTAGAATAGGTTCTAAATCCTAAACTTAGAACAGGTTCTCAACCCTAAACCTAGAATAGGTTCTCAATCTTTAACCTAGAACAGGTTATTTCCATCATCCCGAACTATGCGGATTATGATTCCTAGGGCAAGTCCTAGGATACATAGGCCATTTGGGAGAATCCCAAATTCGGATCCACACCTTAGTCCACTCAGACTATCCATAGATCCACTAGGATACCCATCCATTTCAATCCATCCTGAATTACGTGGATTCTGATTCCTAGGGTAAACCCTAGGATACGTAGGCCATTTGGGAGAATTCTAAATTTGGATCCACATTTTAGTCCACTCGGACTATCCATAAATCCACTAGGATATCCAACCATTTCAATCCAGCCCAAACTACGTGGATTCTGATTCCTAGGGCAAACCCTAGGATACATAGGCCATTTGGGAGAAATCCAAATTCGGATCCACACCTTAGTTCACTCGGACTATCCATAGATCCACTAGGATATTCACCCATAGAGCCCGAATTATGCGGATTCTGATTCCTTGGGCAAACCCTAGGATACGTAGGCCATTTGGGAGAAACCTAAATTCGGATCCAAACCTTAGTACACTCGGACTATCCATAGATCCACTAGGATACTTACCCACATTTTGACCCAAATAGGGTTATTATAACCCGAACTACGTGGATTCTGATTCCTAGGGCAAATCCTAGGATACGTAGGCCATTTGGGATAATCTCAAATTTAGATCCACACCTTAGTCCACTTGGACTATCCATAGATCCACTAGGATATTTGTCCACATTTCAGCCATTTTCAAACTACGTGGATTCTGATTCCTAGGGCAAACCCTAGGATACGTAGGCCATTTGGGAGAATCTCAAATTCGGATCCACACCTTAGTCCACTCGGACTATCCATAGATCCACTAGGATATCCATCCATATTTTGACCCATAAAGGGTTATCCATATTTTGACCCAAATAGGGTTATCCACATTCCAACTCAGAAAGAGTTATCCACATTTTGACCCAAATAGGGTTATCCATATTTCAACCCAAATAGGGTTATCCATATATTGACCCAGAAAGGGTTATCCATTCTTAGATCCACTAAGACTATCTATCAGTCCACATGGACTACCCAGATCCTAACCCATAGGGTTTTTCTCATCCTTTCAAGCATAAATTTCAACTTGAACAAAGAACTTAATCAAGCACCAGCATAAATCATAACCATAAACTTTAATCACACCTGAACTACGATGGCAAACTTGATTTTTGGAATAATTCCGTAATACGTAGGCAATATGATGGATACAGATTTGGTTCAATGATATCAAACCACTTGGTTTAGTTCAATTTTAACAAATAGAGTCTAGCATAGGAAAGGCATAGGAGACCAATTTTGATCGGACGGTTTGGGTGCCTAACCCCTTCCCATAACCATAACCTGATGCTTACCAAATTTCTGATGGACTAGAAATCCAATCTAAGGGTCATGAGTAAATCGAAGTCTTATCTTAGGGTAAGATTTTACATTTTCCAAGGTCCTAGACCTTAATCTAGGTGGCGACTTCCAAGATTTTTCATCTTTGTCCTCACAGATCTAATAGTTATTCTATTGTCTGATCAACACCTAACTGTTGCAATGGAATTAGGAGCATAATCTCGTTTAATTAGTTTTGTGCATGCTAATTGCACTCGGGCAAGAAGAAGGGAGCTATGGCTGGACCTAATATCTATGGGGCAACCGAGTTACCCATGGATGGTGATTGGGGTTTTAATTGTTATTTGTTTTCCCATGAGAAGACAGGTCCAGAAAGGTTTAATGAAGCTGTAGCAGGTGATTTTTCATGCTTCTTGGATTTTGTGCCTTTGCAGGTTTTGCCTTCAAAAGGGTTGAAATATACACGGACGAATAATCGAGTGGTTGGACACGTTCAAGCTGTCCTTGATAGGAGTCATGTTAATGAAGAGTGGATTGACAGATATTCAGATTGCTTCCAGAGGTGCTTGCCTCATGTGGAATCTGATCATTGCCCAATTTTGGTGGGTGGTAATGTAGTACTAAAACCAAATAACATTCCTTTCAGAGTTCAAAGATTTTGGATGGAGAATCATGGGTTCCTTGATATTATTAGGGGCTCATGGAATGATCCTATTCAAGGTCACCCTTTTTATCTTTTATCCCAGATACTAAAGCGCTTGAAAGCAGTGTAGAAAGTATGATCTAGAAATACTTTTCCAAAAATTGAGACTAAGGTTACAAGATCTAGGGTATTGATGAAGGACAT